>BGZK01002337.1:0-62930 GCA_005406025.1 Eumeta japonica | reverse complement strand
TTAACAAGTTCTAATGACGAGGGTGTGAGGTCCTACATTCAGATATATATTTTTAAATAAGTGATACGTAAAAATCGCTTCACTTTATTTTCATAACTTTGACTTTGCATTTTCAGAAAGTAATACGAGACGTAGAGCGTTCACCGTGTCAGTGTCAAACTTAGCGACCTGATTTCTTATGTGTTGTTGATAATTTAACAAGTGATTCAGGCGTATCACGCCGAAGTTCGGTCGTAGATTTTCGGCAACATATCCCGCTTCGATTAGCTTCAAAATTATCATTATTTTATAGGTCATTATAACACTTGAAATACGTCATAATATTTTGAAAATTTACCATTCGTTTGAAAATCAGTTTTTTTTTCTGAAAATGAACCAATGTTAATTTGAAGGTAATTCACTTTATCATATACATGTGCGTGCGTGTGTGTGTGTGTGTGTGTGTGTGTGTGTGTGTGTGTGTGTGTGTGCGTGTATTATAAAGATACAAAATTATTGCAGAATGAAAGTCCAATAACAAATCGAACCGGTTATAAGCTCATGGATATTTGTTTCCTGAATATTCGAGAACTTTATAAATAGCACTTTTTTACCGCATACCTGTTTGACAACCAACGCGGGATCTTATTTAACGTGTGTGCAAAGAGCTCTTTAAATTAATTCGTGACTTTGTTACAATTAATAAACATATATTTCTAGTATTGAGTTTATGTCGATTGCCATCTATTTAAGCATTTCTTTCTTTTTACATACATTACATTTCATGTATAAACTATGATATCAGAGACAAGATTTCAATTTCTTTAAACTTTAAGAGATACTCGAAGTCCTACTAAATTGCCCGCTTCAGCATCGCGAAAATTCTACGAGTTGTAACAGCCTAACCGATAGCACTATTGATCGTGGCATCATTATCTGTTTTTTCTATTTCGAATAAAAACTAAAATATATGGGTACATAATATTTTTCTAATTACCGTATTTTTTGGTATATAAATACCAAAAGGATGGTCACTAGAAACCGTGACCTATTTAAAACGATTATTTTGAATACAGACTTCCAACTTTAGCCAAGGCTTCACATGTAATATAAATTGCACCAAGACAATCGTATTTACTTCTTGCCGGGCAAGGTGTGAGCCGAGCTATGTGGCAACATGTTCCGTTCATTTGATAGCGACAGGCTGTTCAAATGGAAAATCTGTCGTAGTCCTAGAAATATTTTTTTACATTGCCTCTCTCCAAAATAATAGTATCGTATATTATTCATCAAGAGAAGATAGTTAATGATTACTATTTTCGCCTTTTTTTGCGAAATCTAGTTTTATATATGAGACTTTTGACGTATGATTTTGATGTTTTAGTACTCCCCTATTTACTAATTGGCGGTTTACAATATGGCGTAGTAATTTTTATAAATAAACACTTAATAAATAGTTAATTTTACTAGGGTCTTTCCCGAGTAAAACAATTAATATATTTTTTAAAAATTAACTGCTCTAATACTGTTTCTTCCAAAGAAAGTAATTTTCAAAATTCTTTATTTTTGTTCATTGCAGACAGTACAACATGGATTCCCTCATCGCGCGTCAGCCCTTGCCTGGGATCCTTTACTCCGATTGGCGGCACTGGGTACGGCGACTGGTGCCCTCAAGGTCTACGGAAGACCAGGGGTGGAGTTATATGGGCAACACACAAATCCAGAATCCACCGTGACACAAATACAGTTTATATCAGGTATCTAGTGCTTAAAACGAAAGCTTTGATTCGTTAAAGTCGCATAGACTGATAATTACAAATTTCAGTTTTAATAAAAGTGCATAAATATGAATTACAAAGCATTTAAAAGTATATTTATAGTCAAAAATTATAATTATTTTTACTTTATCGAACCACGATTGCAATCCCGTTGTCTACTAAGTAAAAGGTATCATTGAAAGCTCACCATCTGACAATTATATATAGATTAATGAAAACTTAATAAAACAATAGTGCAATGGCATTAATAATACTGCCGTTGATGTTACCTCTATATGATGTGATCGTTTCCGTCTAGACACTCACGTCTGTCTTCATCACGGTACCCGGCGTTTTGCCTGTCGTGGCCTCATTGTGTGATGATTGATTGAGCCGTGTGGGTAACCGTTGATCAGTATGCGGGCGTCGAGTATATTTTCTGCCGGTGGAATACTTACCTTCCCCTTTACTTTCTACTCGTGACGAACGGCCACCGCGAGCTTACGAAGCCTGTGCTCGCTACTAAGTAAATAATTTGTATGCTGAGAATATGTAGTCCATTGTAATGACCGGTAAAAGTGTTGTATGAAATTTTATATGGATAATTTATTTTCTCAGTTGGCAGAGAGTCCCTAACAACTTTGTGTAAACTCATGGTAAAGATGTAATGCTCAGTCGATTTAATTTCAGTTTCTGTATGTATATGAAATACATTATCCTCCTTTTTTTGAAGTTGATTAAGAAAAAATACTTGAATAGTTGTAAAAATTGCCATCCTGATCATATTTTTTAGCATAAACTGAACAAATGAATGATTGCAAGAAAGTTTCGCGTCAATCCCTCACTATTAAATTGCATTATTGTCAGAAAATTGCTCATCACAAATAAGGTACTTAAAAACAATGATCCACTTGGGTAGAATTTCATCTAGGATAAGAAATATCTTATGTATGGATACTCACAAGTAATACTTAGAAAAATAGTTTTCAGGATATGCAACTTAAAATAAAGTTCCAAAGAAAAAATCTCAAAACCATAAGGAAATAGAAGTATAATAAAATATAATGTAGATAAAAACATTAATGATTTTCTGAAAACAGTCAAAGTGGCTTTGTATTGAACATAAAAAATACATAGGAAGTTGTAATTCCATGGTTTAGATTGTTGAGGGTTGATGCTTCTTTCTGGGTAACTTAATACCTTGTACTGAATAAAAAAGAAACACTGAACTAAATATTCATATTATTGTATTTTATAATATCTTTCAAATATAAAATATATTTTTCCATTTGATATCCCAGAAAGTTCGAAATTTTTACTTCTTAACGGCGTAACCGCATAACTGATTACATAACTTCACAAGATTGATATATTTTTTCTTGCTTTACCTAAAATTTTTATTGCTCAAATAACTATACCTTATGCATATTTTAAAAGAAACATTTTAATTTTACTATTTAAACTGCATTTAGTATATTTGAACAGCAGAATATTAAATTCTTACAGGTAGCGGGCGTTTAGTCTCATTATGTGACGACAACAGCTTACATTTGTGGGAGATAAATGAAAAATCTCTCGTGGAGTTGAAAAATTATCTTCTAGAAGGAAAGATGAAGAAAATATCATCACTCTGCGTTGAGTCCTCTGGCAAACATCTGCTACTTGGCACAGAAGGAGGGAACGTCTATAATCTTGATCTAAACACATTCACTTTGACAGAAAATGTTATATACCAAGATGTTGTTATGCAGAAGTAAGTCAATGCTTGTAAAATTCTCTTATAAACATTTTTTTGTACTCCTACTCTTAAAAGAGGTCCAGTCTGGCGCTGGAAAATTATATGAGTTGTATATGAACCTAACCTAACCAAACCTAACTCAATTTCCTATTTTATTCATAATTAACTTTCCACCCTTGCCCTCGTCCGCATGGACTAAGCTTCTCCCATTTATTCTGATCGTCATGTTGATATGGGTTTCTTTATTGTTTTTGTAAGCACTTAATTTTCTGATATTGTTTCATACAATAAAAAATAATACACATACATCTTCAAAATGCAAGCTATCTCGCTGGCAAAACTAGTGATTCAATCATGAAAACATGCAGATACCAAAGATACTTCTTATTCCTTTGAACGTTTACTCACCGCTGCTTCGCCTTTTCGATAAGGTTTATATTAGTAGTAGCTAACGCGTCGTTGCTCACTTGCCTGTTCCTGCACCGTCTGTAGTGCGCCCCCGATTACACACTCACCCCTGGTCTTTCTTTTCAATCTCGCTTCGTTCTTAAATAAACTGAAAATATTTCTTAATAATCCTTTCAAAGCTCTAAATAACCAACTAAGTTAACAAAAAAAAAACTACATTTCAGCGAATTGGTTAAATTATACTAATTTTTAGTAATTATTATTGAACCCATACCACGAAACCCTAATAATAATGTAACCTCATCCTTTTCCCTTGATTTCCTTGATTTCAATGAAATTTTACATGGAAACATCTTACTCCATGCTAAATTTCATTGAAATCAATCTAAATTATAAGGATGCTTATTAATCTCACAGAACACAATTGCAGAATCATGTCACTGAAAACACTCTTTCTATATTAATAAGAAAACTTTTTGAAAATTTCAGGTTAAATTATAATGGTTCTTAGTAATACTCACAAATTTCTAAAATATGTATCCTGTGTATTTCACTAACTTCCAGATATTTCCATATAAAATTTTATCAAAGTTTGTTAAACTATTAGGGTTTTTAGAATCAATCTAATAACCAATTCTGCTCCTCGTTCTAGATTTCGCCTCGACATAGATCTCAGATTCCGGTTTTGATTCCCATCGCGATCTCTGTTCCACTTTTCATTCATTTATAACAAATTGTCCAGTTTTTAAGGATTTTTCAATTTCCACATATAAACCCTAAATATTTTCAGAACAAACAATGTCAAAGCAAATGTCACACCAATAAGCTCCTTTGCATCTTGGTCGCTTCAACCGCTCCGAAGATATTCCAGGCAGACAAACAAAAAATTTTAAAAGGGTTATTTTCGTTCATACAACTATTGTCTTGACAATTGCAAAGACAACAAAAAAGATTCAGAGAAATTGTTCGAGCCGTTCTCAAGTGATGATCCATCATACGTGCAGCAGTTGATTTCTATATGTATAGATTTAGTTTTTGTTGTTTCGTTAATCCTTTTTTAATAAATCAGCTATGATTGGCTAGCAAAGTTTACAATTCATATTGTTTGTTGCAAAAATATACATCATTGCCCAGTAAATAAATTTAGCATTGTTGATTTTATAGTTCATTCTTGTAGTAATTTGTTTTAGAGGCTTGAAAAATAAACCTATTTTTATAGTGCGATTTACGTTTTCGATTTATTATTAATAAAAATAGCTTTTAAGTATCTATAAAAATTTAATTATTATTACTTACATATGTTTTGTAGTTGCCCTGAAGATTTCAAAGTGAATCCCGGTGCGGTGGAATGCATCAGCGAACACCCCACCCAACCCCAACGTGTTCTGCTAGGATACAACAGAGGTCTCGTGGTGTTGTGGAATCGAGTTACTTCGGCGCCGACGCACACATTCGTCTCCAACCAGCAACTCGAAAGTGTTTGCTGGAATGATGATGGTGAGACATATAGTGTAGTCATTCATATTAATTATGGAATTATGTACAAAGTACGATATAAAGAAAGTAATAGCTCAATGCTTTGTACTTTGTACATCCTTACAGAATAGTGAATTATAATCTTTCAACCTGCATTGGGCCAGTACATAAGATTTAATCTGGAATAAACAGAATTGGATATTAAAAGTGAAAAAAAAAATTTCCAGGATATAATACCCCACTAGAGTTTAATACTATGTTTAAAACATTATTCTCAATATTGTGTAACTAACTTTAAGCACATCAGTAATTCTACATTTCACATTTACTTGAACCTAACATGATACTTCAAGAGGTGATTATATTGCTTTTAAGTTTTATGTAATTTTTTTTTGTCATCCAAATGTTTCCTTTATAGAATTTTGCTACAGAAAACTAAATATATATAGTTATTAATAACACTTCATTTTAATAAAATAATTATTTATTGTTTTCAGGCGAACATTTCACATCATCTCACAATGATGGATCATATGTCACCTGGGAGGTGAGCAATTCAACGGGAGATAGGCCACTTAAAGAACCTGTAACTCCATATGGACCATATCCATGCAAAGCAATTAGCAAATTATTGAACAGAACGAGTGTCACTGGAGATGATATTACAATATTTGCAGGTGAGTAATCTAACATTTAAACCACTATTTCATTTCTATGTTTTTTCCTATTAGTAGTACCTATATAATGAAATAAATGTCTTTTAATATTATATTAAGGTTTATATCAAATAGCTGTAAATTGCTTATTATATTCATTTTAATATGGAGGCTAATTTCAAAAAACCTAATATATGTGACTATTACAAATTAGTATTGTTTTATATTGTTAATTATTTTTTGACTGTATTTTTAAACTTTCAACAATTCGTAAATTTATCAAAGATGTTCTAATCTATAAACTTTCTCAACTCATTCTATGCTTTCACTTCCATAATGTAGCAAACATTTTAAATTACGTCTTTCGAAATTGAAGATATTCAAAAGGTTTGAAAAATTATTGTTACTGTCCAATTTCAGTTAAAAGATATGATCAAAATATTTTCGAACAAATGCATTTCGAAATATATTTAAGATACTTGAGGAACTAAACATTTTGCAACACTACAAGAAATATTTTACATGTTTTTATGTTCTCAACATAATATCTTTTGAAAATACTCTCCATTGACAAATATAAAAAGATTTATAGTCTAAAACAGTTTTCAAAACTCTTTTTTTCAGTCCACAACAAACACCTTTTCAACAGTTTTCTCAAATTCTGCCAGTGCATTTGCTGGTGATAAAATTGTTTTTCCCTTGAATTGAGTTTTTATTTCGGGAACAAAAAAAATCACACGACCATATTGGAATTGTAAAGAGAGTGAGCTATAAATTTGGTCATTGTGCTGTTGTGGTGAAACAGTGGCCCATGTAGACCGATGTTCAGTCACTTGCTAATCCTAGCAGTAAAAGCATTTGGCAAACATATTGTATCATTCTAAACAGCAGTGATGTATCTACAGTCTCTCGACCAAACCATATATCTAAGAAACATCTAAATCATAATTCTACCTTATTTCTCACTGAGTTCACTTTGGTAGGCATTTGATTCATTATGAAGCAGATACGTAATGGAATAACGCTTCACGGCACCACATACTACACCAACTTGCTTCTGAGACTGCATTAAATTCTGCAGTGCTCATAAACATTGCTTTAAATTATTCTCCTTATGAAAAGATGCCATTATAGATTATTATAAATACATTTCCAAATCCAAGCTGCGTTATATGATTAGTTACTTTGTATGTAAATCAGCCTAGTCTCTTGAATTCAATCTTTCATTACCTGTATGGTTTCTTTCTGTAATGGTTGTCATGGGGTGGCCATTTTTAAAATTCCTTGATTGTTCTTAAGTTTATTGAACCAAAACGGTTGTTTTAAAAGAACTTTTGTCTTTGAATGCCAAAAGTCTTGAAAATGTTTTCTGATTTTAATAGGTATTTAAAACCATACAAAATCTTTGTGTGATATTACATTTTTCATTGGGACGGAATAGTTTTATTTTGCTCATGAAAAAAGAGGAGGGAGATTTAAATTTGGTTTGAACAGTTTTTTTTCTTAAAATCGAATTTAATAACTATATAAAATCACCCAACTTTTATAACAAAAACTCTTGCTTCAGATTATTTTGTGTGGCCTTGTATCATGACTGATCCATTTACAGTATCTAATCATTTTTTATGCTCAAAAATCTGTCATAAATGCTGGCATCTCCCAACCAGATTCCAATAATATTTTGCGAGCTACGCTGTTATAATGTAAATTGGGATGTAAATATTTTATCTTTACTGCAACTTTCATCAATATATACAATCATCATATTGTATAACTGAATTTATATTTGCAGGTGGAATGCCGCGCTCTTCGTACGCCGACAAGTACACGGTTACAGTGCAACAAGGGGAAAAGCATGTAGCATTCGATTTCACAAGCCGAGTAAGATTTTAAAAACCTTAAGTGATTGCACTTTGTCATTTTACACGCTTCATAATGTCTGAGCGTGCGGGAGTGCTCTTAATATGCTGCTCTGTTACGATTTTGCAATGTGTAATCGTTCTTATGTCCCTAGTTAAACACTAAATAAAAAAGGGCATGTTTTGAAAATTAGACATTATAAAGTCAGCATGTTTCTTTATTCATTTCTTGTAGTATAGAAACCAAAAATGTAGTTAATAAATTATAAATATGGCTGTCTGTTGATCTGTGCATTTGTTTGTTTACTCATTTGAATATTTGTTGTTGATTGCTTTAAATTCTTTTTTGTAATATTATATTTATCTGAGGATGAACCCTATTTCTTAACGTTATCAAACTCATAACTGTTTTAAAGATATTAATTAAATTTGATGAATTTTCTGAGTTTCCTTCATGAAAATTATCTTCAAATATTTTTCATCTGTTTTTAATTTTTCGTTTCACTTTATAAGTCACAACAGAATTTGATTCTTATCAAATGCATTGAACATTATGAAGCACGCACTTTTGGATTTTTCATTGATACCATTGCTATTTTTAACGAGTTTTTACAAACAAAATCATTTGAATAATATTGACTTGAAACGTCTTTAATGTTGTTTGTATTTTCATTACATTGTTCTAATGGCCTAACTCTTTGTGTGCAGCATTTGTATCAGGTAGTAGGTCACTACTATAATATTATTCTTCAGTACAGTCTAAAATTAGAGCTTATGCTAACGTCATTTTTTTATATCATAAAATAAAATTTGCTGAATGCGTGAAAACAGTTCAATCAATAGCTAACTAATATTTTGGTAACAATTTTGTTAAATACTCAAGTTAAATGTTACATGTTATTGGTGACTACTGTAAGCTTTGTGTCAGTCTATTATTAATCCAAAAAGTAAAATAATTTGACTTTGATTAAACTAGGTGATCGACTTCTTCACAACGACTCCCGTGCCCCCGGATGGCGCGCCCGCGCAAGAGGTGCGGCCAGAGACACCCGCACAAATTCAACCGCAGACTGTCTGCCAACCTGCTGCTGCATTGGTTAGTTTCTGTTAAGTGTTTTGCTTATATGTTTTACACAATATAAGAATGCGATATTGTTGAATATTGCAATTAAAATGTATTTATTCCCACATCCTGATGTGCTTATATTTATTGCTTGGGGTTATTTTGATAGTTTTTTTTTATTTATTTATTTTGTCTAATTTGCATTACTAACAAGATTTTGAATCCCAAGTTTACACCTTACATAATGTTTAATAGTATATATTATATAAAATAATATTAGATTAATTCTTACTCATTCTTATAAATTTGCCATTTGTTCATCATTCTGATGAAATTCTTCAGGCCATGTTTTATGCGAACCACCATGGAAATCTTTATATAAATAATATATTTACTTTTCATAGATAAAATAGAGGAATAAAATTTCTATTATCACTTAATTAAAATTGTATTAATTTTATGATTGCAATCAATTTTAATTCTTAATTCTATAGAAGTAACTTTTATATGAAACTGTCTTTTCGAAATTAAAAAAAAAAATGCAATAATATTGTTTATTTATAGAGTCAATGAAGATTCTTTGAACAAAATCAGTCAACAGTTTTTTTTAAGTATCTGAAATTTTCCATTTTTATTAGTACTACAATTTTAGTACTATAGTTGTCTACTGTTCGAATATATATTTTTGCCAATATTAATGTTTCTTTTTTTTTTTAACAATGCAAGAGTCCAAATCTCACCTTAGCCAGTTTTTTTTTAAATTGTTGCATTTAGATCATTAATTTATAACAAATGAAAAAATTAAAATATACCATATATGTAAAATTAAAATTTCTAAGTAATAAATCCAGTGAAAGATCAAAAAGATACAATAAAAAAAAAATGTAGAGATGGTTATTGATAAAAATTTTATCATCTTCTGGTACTTGAAGGTGGTACTGGCTGAGGAGGAGCTAGTGGTGATAGATTTGTGCGACGATCGCTGGCGGCCTTTGCGTTTGCCGTACTTGGTGTCGGTGCACGCGTCTGCCGTCACCACCACACAACTAGTTGATAATGTTGCTGCTTCGGTCTACGAGGGTATACACGAAGCTGGTAAGCTTACAGTTCATAATAATGTCTTTTTTTTTATTAAAAAAATAGAAATGACGCAATACATTTTTAAGGAATTAGATATGTTAATGAGTGCATAGACCTCATTTCTTAAACAATGTAAGATAAATGTAAATTTTTCATCTAAAATTAAGCAATAGTAAAGAATAATACATATGTACTTATTAGTTTTTTCGTGTGCATTGAATACAACCACACATATTCCAATTTTTTATGCAACATATTAGTATTTTTTTGCACATTGTCCTCCAACATAGGTTGATCCTCATTTTGAAAATAATTTTTAGAGTTGATACTATTTGTCAATTTTGATGATAAATTATACATATTTTACGTGCAGGCCAACAGCAAACAGAGAACATGTATTCGGAAGGTGCATGGCCAATTTCTGGTGGTGTCATCGATCCCAGTGATGTGGAGACCGAAGCACACCAGCTGCTGCTTACTGGTCACGAGGATGGTTCCATCCATTTTTGGGATGTCAGCGGAGTGGCCATGACACCACTCTATAAATATACCACCTCTCAGCTTTTCAGGTTTGATCTTTAATATACGTCTACTCAATATTTTTCTATGAGCCTCTTTCATTAGAAAGTTACCTGCCTGACCAAAATTATATAATTATTATTGCTTGAATTTCGTTTAAGCATCATAATTGTTGTGGTATTAGTATCACATACTGAGCGTCTTGAACACCTCGTGATATGTCACTAAATTGGTCAACTCCTGATATTTGCATTCATTCCTTAACTTTGTTAATCGCTACCGAATCGTTATCGCCGCACAGTTCAACCTTTTTTACATTTCCTTTTTCATCAGTTCGTAATTAGTATACACCTGTAAAAGAGTTGCAAATGGTGGTAGCAGCGACGGCGAGAGTAGAACTAATACATTTAGATATTTGACACAAACTGAACGACCCACATTCACGGGAAGTGAGCGACCTGAGTGTCGTCGAGCAATACACACGTGGAGCGTCTACCAAGATGTACGAAAATATACATTAATTTTACAACGTCGTAAAATGAAGCTGAAGTTAATGATTGATGAATGAGTTAAGATAATTTTTAATCTTTCAATCTCAATCGTAATTGCTATAGGAATCGGCACTGGCGATTAGATGCGGATACTACGTGGCATTGAAACGCGAGATTTCATTTCGTACATCACGGTTATTATGTGTACCATTCATATTAGGATGTATGTTGTTGACACTCCCTCTGTTCATTGTGAAAATCGGAGAGTACAGAGTGTAGGTCTTGCCACTTCACACCTTAAAATTTAACATAGTCAGTTAACCTTAGAGTAATAACAACATCTAGGTGATTTTTATAGTCTTATAAAAAAATCTGTATGTAGTATATGTAGAATACCCTTGATATATGATGATATAAGTATATATTGATAGCATGATATAAATTGAAGGAAGAATTAGGATTAAAATCATATGCTTAGAAGCTTGGACATATATAAAGAATAAATCAAAGAAATGAGAAGGAATAATACATGTGATGAAATTAATGTTTATTACTTTCTCTTCTGATTCTGTTATACTCTACACAATATATTATGTTCGAAATCTTTCGTAATAGATTACTATATACAAAAAAAAAGACTCAAAGAAACATCAACACAGATGTAAGTAGACATAATTAGCGACCACCCTCTGCACTGAGCTTTCACCCGTCGAGCCTCAGCGGCGGCATACTAATAAAGGTTAAAACATTTGCTGACGAAAGCGGCAAATTTGTATGAAATTTACTAATAAATGTCAGTAAAGCAAAGACGATATATAAGGATCGTACCGACTGGAAATATGTAGCTTTGCATACCCTTCTGAAAATAGTCATAAACTTATAGTATAGTTATGTAAAAGTAATTTCATTTCTTTCTTCAAGTATAAAAGTATAATGAATTAGTCATGTACTCCACTATTATTTAAGCAATACACGGCTTTAATTAGCTATCGATGTTCCCCTATTTGCTTGTAAATCAAACTGGAATAAACGTTTTTTATGTCATTTAACCTATAAAGCAAAATAACATTTATTGCTTCAATTTGCTTTTGCTGTTTTGTAATACAATATAAGTTTATCATGTTACTGTAAAGGCTTCTAATAATGAACATTGATTGTTTCGCTTTTGCTTACTTATGAAGTGGCCTGAAAAGATCAACTCAGAGGTAAAATTTTATATGTGAAAATATACGATATATTATTGCGTGTTTGATTCTTCTAGCATACTGCATGGTTTGATTTTCAATAATGTGCTTTTTTTTTACTTTTCACATCAATTTAATATGTATATTCTAATATCATTAGCATGAACCACAATTATCATACATCCGAATACTGAAATGTCATTCAATTTTTTGAGACGTGCTTGATTTGACACAACATTAAGCTATAATTTCATTTTTCCAAATATTAAAGAGTTTTTAAATTTAAAGTCAACTCAATTAGACGAAACTCCAATGTTATTCAATAAAAGAATTATGTACTGGAACATCTCTGAACATGTAACAGCTATCAAGTGGCCATGTTGATAATTTTATTAGCCCTTAATGGCGAGGTAGTAAGTTATTAAGTGTGATACCACTATAGTCATTGCTCTCACTATTGTAGAAAATGCAAAGCTTCATGATATTGTGATTTTAAGGGGAGATGACGAATCTATAGATCACACCATAAGCAATGTTATCAAGGAGACTAATAATCAAATAAACTACCATAAAAGAAATACTAATGTTATCGTTCACTCTGCTTTAATAAATACTAACTTTTCAGATTAACATTTGTCTTATTTAACATCATAATAATAAAAATAATAATTATATAAATGCAATTATTTATTTACTAATTCCTATAATGTCTTAGAATACAATTGCACCCTCGTTTTTCTCATATTTTCTATTTTGTTGTTAAAATGTTGACAATTCAAACGATAATATTTTGTTGTTTAGCAGCTGTAAAATCATCAGTGTACAATTGTTTTTGTAGATATGTAAACCTTTGTAATTTCAATTTAGTATGATGTAAAAGTAAGAATATTTATGATTATCATGAAAAAAATGAACAAGATGTTGTGGTAACTTCAAAATTTAACTAAAGCACAGTAATAATCATATTCATCATTAGAATTCTATTCAAAAATTATTTTTAGGCTTCCTTATCCAAAAGGTGTTAGTGAGATCCTAATCACATGTAGACAATTGAAGGATGATAAAAATAGTAAATAAATAATAATAATAAACTTAAATGAAAAATTAAGGGAGGCTCCCATAAAAAAAACATGTTTTTCAGCGTTTTCGCTCGATTTTAGTAAAGACTATAGTTAGAGGCAGACTATAGTTAGACGCTTGAAATGTTCATACAATGTGTATTGCTATAGACGAAGTATGTAGTGTTCGATATTGTACCATCGTATGAAATCCTTCATGTGCGAGTCCGCCTCGTACTTGGCCGGTTTTTTGTTCAAAGAATGTTTCTTAAAATGAAATTTTAACAAAAAATTGAAAGAAAATGTATGTACAAAGGAACTTTATTTGTAATTGTTGCCATTTATTTGTAATTGTTGCCAATAAACAATCATAGAAGACACTGATCCATTTAAGGATTTGCCATATTTAAATACTTTTTGTGAATCCCATTTGAACTAGAAGAATATACAAAATTCAAGTCGTCTCAGCCAAGTGATTAATTTGAGTGACATTTTTGTATTCGATTGTTATTCTCATAAACAATAAAATACTTGCCTCTGTCCTTTGCACTGAAATATTTTTATACAATTATTACTATATTTTTCTTTCGTACCAATTTATCATATTATTCTTTCAAATAAAATTGATATATTCACACATGAAAATAAAATGTATTTAAGAGTGAATTTTAATTAATAATTATTTTAAAAAATACAGTGGTGAAGATATTGCAGAAAACAATGATAGCCAGACCGACGACGAGGATTGGCCTCCTTTCAGACGCATCGGCAGCTTTGATCCATACAGCGATGATCCCAGACTCGCTGTCAAAAGAGTTAGTGATAAATCCTTAAAAGCTCAATAACAGTAAATATGTCTGAAGTTAAAAAGTAAATACTTGGCGATCACCACTTTTATTTATGTACCACATTTTAAATTATAAGACTTCGATGATTATGGTGACTAGTTACATAATATGTAAATATATATAACTTAAAATAATTACAAATAATAGTTGGTCAGAAAATCTGAGCTAATGTTATGGAATTGCAATTTTTTTATTGAAATATTTATAAATAGATAACTTTAAATCATCCAGGTAATTTTGTGTCCCCTGTCGGGCATGTTGACCATCGGCGGAGCTGCTGGGCACATTGTGATTGCCAGCTTGAAGGACACGTCTGGTACTACTGAAGTCAAGGTTACTATTGCATGGTATATTATATATATTTTTTTACAGAAAAGTAACAGGTTATGGATTCGATTTCCATTTGAACAATCATAAATTAATTTTCATGGCTTATTGGACGAATGTAAATGACAAGGTCCATCATGCTGATTTGTTATTTGTAATATATAAGACTATCTCATTTTTGAGTATGAACAGATTATTTATTTAGAAACAAGAAACTAAATTTAAATTCATGTTTGCAGTCAGTACCTGTTAACATTGTGTCCGATCGTGACGGATTCGTGTGGAAAGGCCACGACCAATTAAATATAAGGTCCGGTACCATCACCATGCCGCAAGGCTATCAGGTATGGAACTCTGTATTTCTGCTATATATACATTAATAGTAACCAATCTAATGAAGCTTAACAGCATATTTATTCCTTGATCAAAGATCCAACTCTTGCAATTGACAAAAATGGATGCAAAATTTATATCATTGTTTTTCTTTCAACTCTGATCTTTATGATCGCACATGAACTTTGTAAATAGAAGATGAGTTATATATAATGTGCATGCAGGTGACGTCGGTGGTACAGCTACACCCGCCTGCGGCCGTGACATCGCTGGCCGCGCACTGGGAGTGGGGGCTGGTGTGCGCGGGCACGGCGCACGGGCTGGCACTCTATGATGCACTTCGAGTTGCACCACTGTTGCATAAGTGCACGCTCAATCCGAACGGTGATACGTCATTTCCTTTTTATTTGGGGGTTCACTGGCTTATGACTGATATGGGAGGGTTGAATATGATGCATATTTGAAATTATTTTTCGTTCCTAAACAACAACTATAACTTATTGTTGCGAATTTTTGGTTTAAGGAAAGACTAAGTATGTTTTGACATATATGTTAACATAATGTAGTTGTTTTTTCAAGAAAAAATTACTGAATTTTCGACATGAATTATTTCACATTACATTATTTTATACGCAAACAATTATTTTAGACGCTTCGGGCGCTGGCGACACACCAATATCAAGGCGAAAATCCTTTAAAAAATCACTTAGAGAATCATTCAGAAGACTAAGAAAAGGCAGATCTCAAAGGCGGCAAACCACCACGTCTGCCAGCCCCACTTCGCCTACACAGGTCAGTTGCACTTTATGAAATATAGTTTATGTGAAACTAACCATGTCCCTGTTTTTATCTGTATTTAAATAAAATTTATACACAATAAAGCTTTGTCGTACGTGTAAGTTACTCTCAATTACATTAAACCTTTTAGCTCATTTTAGTCATTAAAATAAAATGTAATATATTATTCGCCATATAAATATAATCCCATCAATATATTAATGAAACAGAAGTAATTATAACTGAATGGGGACTTCGATATTTTTTGTCGTTATTTCTATATATTCTGTAGCTATTATATTAAAAAAAAATTATTACCACCTCAGCCAACAAAAAAAGCCGGCGATCGGCCCGTTTCGGAAGCGGAAGGAGACGTGAAACCTGTAGAGCGAGCCGTGGAGGCGCGCAGCACCGACGACGCCTTTGGGTCGATGGTGCGGTGCCTCTATTTCGCCAGAACTTTCCTCATCAACAGTGAGTCTTCTATCAGAATGCTGTAAAATATGAGCTAATTAGCATTTCATAGCTCACTGATAGATTATATGTTGATCTTCAGTTTCACTACAATGTTTATTGTAACTAAAAAATTCAAACAAGAATGATTTTCTAATCATATTGTAGTTGATTTCACGTTATTGCAATAATTATAGATCTACGAAACATATTTAACTTTTCTATAATCTCTTTTTTCTGAAGTATTAAGAATTATCGAACATAATAATTGATTTTTAATTCAGACCTTATTATTAATCATAATATATATTATGATTATATTTCTATTATAATAAATTACCTATCACTATCTAATTAGATTTGAAAGCAGGCAGTTATATACAATCTTAAAATATGGAAATGAGATTCAAGTTCGAAACACAAAATTATATGTGATAATTATTAAACTTTAGTAGCTGGAGATTATCGAAGAGCCTTAAATTATTTCATAGACTTGCAAGTGGCGTTCAAAAAATATGATACCTTTAAATGGGCAAAAACATATATTTTTCAGCACAAAATTCAGTTCCTACTCTATGGGCGGGCACAAACAACGGCACTGTATATGCGTTTACGATAAATGTGCCCAATGGCAACAAAAGGAAAGAGGATCCCGTAAGTGACGAATCATGTTGAAACTTGTTCAAAAAGAAGTTTCGAAATCAATTCCTTAACTGAAAAATTTTACAGGTCACGTGCCAGCTAGCGAAAGAAATCCAATTGAAACACAGAGCACCCGTCATAGGGATAACGGTATTGGACGGCGCTGCAGTTCCCTTACCAGATCCTTTGGAGGTATGAGTGATTTTTTTCATATATCATTTAATAGCGAAACTTTGTAGAGATTGAGAATATCCTTATTTTCTCAGTTTCATAAAATAAATTGATGCATATGCTTGATATGGTGATGCACAGTAGAAATTTTTTTTGTGGAAATTTGTAATTTTTCCCTTACAAAATGAAATTCCAAATGGCTTTCTTTACCATATATTGTCAGGTACGCTAGTAAATTTATTTCTGCTTCTTATGGAGTTAGAAAAATTGGTTATATATATCAAAACTATACGTCTAATTATATTCTAGTAATTTTCATAGTGTAACGACTAGAATATAATTAGATGTATATAGTCTTGTCATATATTTATGTAGGTAATGATACATATATATGTTAGGAATATTTAGTGTGTAATTAGATATGCAATTTGAAACTAACATTCATTTACAGATATATTCAAAGAAGTAAACTATGATATCAATTGTTACAATTTACTTATGAGAACAAATATTCACAAAAAAAAATATACCTCTTTTCACATGTAAGATTACTCATAGTATATTAATTTGTGTATCAAAACCAAAAACTTTAAGATTGAGATGTGACCAATGTCCACACTAGGAATAGCGAAATTAGTGAAGAAACCCATATGTATCAATGTGTATATGTACAAATGTACTTTGTGAGTTTGTCTACTGAGAAAGTGTAATTTTTGTTTATTATCTATTATAAGGATTATAATATTCTGAGAAAAGAATTCTAGCAAAATTTGAAGAATATAATTAAGTAGATTTTATCACAGTATTTTTATTTATGACTGTGCTGCAAAGAAAAGATAAAAAAATTTTGATGTCATTGCTGCATTTTTTTGACAATAATATATTTTTTAATTATTATTTTAATAAATAATTGTAATTTGTGTTTGAATACCTAAAGTAAAGGATCTAAGATTTTAATATAGATCTTAATATTATTTTGTTTTATTATATGTAACAGAATATCTTTTAATAATGTCGAAAATTGGCACATCATATAGGTGGAACGCGGAGTGTCGCCACTCCCGGACGCAGGCACACACCGCGTGCTGATTGTGTCCGAGGAACAGTTCAAGATATTCACGTTGCCATCGCTCAAACCCTACAACAAATACAAGCTGACAGCACACGAAGGCGCCAGGGTAAGCTAAAAAGCATTACAGATTAGACATTGATAGATTTTAAATCAATTATAATTTTTATTAGAATTATTATGGATTTGTCTGAATATTCATATGTTACAATCAGATGACTAATAGTTAAATTGCTAAATAGCACGATGATGTGAACATTAGATTATATTTTCATATCTCACACACAAATTGTCTTTACAGGTTACTATGAAAATAAGTAACAATTTCGTCACTACTATTTCTGTTTTGTAAGTGTTAACAACAAATGTAATTGAAACTAAAATATTTAAAAAAAAATCTTAAAATCTGTTAATAATAAAAATCTATAATTCTTTCACCACAAATAGGTGTAGGAAAATGGCATGTAATTTGTTGTATACCAAATTAATAGCAATAGACATGACATACAGACAGAAAGGCATCAAATTTTTGTGGTCATTTTTTGTTTCGATTCTTAGTAATTTTCTGTTTTTGTATGGAATCATAGAAACTCATTAATTCATATAAAACTCGAATTTTCAAATTTATTTCGCGTGTTGCATTCTCAAAAGCAACGTGTAGAGTTTTAATTGATACAGACAATAAAATAGTACAGGCAGTTTATCAAATGTGTAAGATAAAAAGTGCTAATCTATATTAGCTTATTCGTTTGTGACCTAACTTCATATATCTCGTATCATCAGGTGCGGCGGACGTCGTTCGCGTGGTTCGAGTGCGGCTCCGGAACCGACAGGCATCGCGAGTGCTGTCTGCTCTGTCTGACTAACCTGGGCGAGTGCCTGGTGTTGACCGCGCCCGAGCTGCGGCGTCAGCTCAACGCCGCTGCTGTCAGGAAGGAGGATATCAAGTGAGTCCATAAACGAGAAAATGGAAATTTTGATGGATGTTCTTGATAGGTTATACGGCACCGAATGTATTGTAATAGTTTCCAAAGACATATAAATAAAATCTAAGTCATTTTAATAGAAAAAAAAAAACTTAAAAGCTTTCATCAAAACAATTTTATCCATTGTAAATGCCATGGCATTTAAAAAGATGCCATTCTAGATTTCTTGTCATTTTTTTATTTTACATTATTGGATTACTGCGGCTTACGGGTACATGAGTTATTTGCAATAAAAGAACAATATTATTTATTTGATAAATCATTAAGGACAAGCACAAAAAAGATACATCCTTTTGCCTTAATTTTTTTCTATTACTGTTTTCAAGCTATTGCTTTAAAAAACTTGTTATTACTGATATTTAATTATATGTTGGTGTCAAAATAATTTAGGTAAATGAAAAAAAGAGGTATGATCATTAAAATAAAAAAATATGTTTATTAATTGAACAAAGACTTTATTGATGTAAAACAAAATTAATTATTGGTATTACTAATAAATATTGTATTATTTGCTATTATTTTGCTATCATGTTGTAATGTTTATGCCTGGATTAAGTGAAATGAAATTATATTTTCTGATATGATCTTTGCTTTGCGTGAACAATTATGTGCACTTATTTAACATTTTTAGACCCTGTGCGACAGGCGTGTATGTGTGCACGTGTTGTGCGTGTGTGTGGAGGGTGTGTATGTAGTTTTGTGTGCCTGTGAGCTGCCATACAAGTACGCGTATATATCACCCAACAATTATCAGTTGATTGCATAAAGAATTTGCTTTATAATTATAAGATAAAATGACATGAACAGCTTGTAATATTCTTTCACATACCTATAACTATTTCTATACTTTTGTAATCTATCTGACATTGCATTAAATTCCATATATTATTTTTTTGTCATCAATTGTTTTTTTTCTTTAATTTAATGTAACTTTTTAATTAACTATTAACACACCAGTCTTACAGTGTACATACTCATTACAAGTAACATTTAGTTTTTTTTTTTTTTAATGATTGTATTTTTCACTGGAATAATTTTAATGCTATAGTGAAATTTACTATTGCTAATAGTAACTTAAACTTTTGAAGTGTTTATTAACATCGTTTCAACTCTAGCCAATGCTGTAAAGTAATTTATTCCAAAGCAAAAAAAGAAAATTGCACCGTCTTTTACTAGTAGTGCCTTAGTGTAATTTGTGAAAAACAATACAGATAACAACTTATTTCTAAAATTATTACATGGTTGTTTTAGTGACGTGTTAATTAAGTTGTACCTTATTTATTACTGTCCTTAATTAAACTAAATATATTTATTGGAAACAAAATTACACTGATAAAAAAATATCATTATCTCTTGAAACTATTAACATTTTATTTCTCACTACAGTGGCATATCAAGTTTATGTTTCTCGAAAAGAGGAGAAGCTCTCTACTTACATTCGTCATCTGAAATCCAGCGAATCACGCTCTCTGCCACTAAGGTTAGTTTACAATTATACTTTAGAAATAATCAATATAAAACTTATCTTTTTCCAGTAATGCTTAATTAAGAATTAACCTTTAAAATTTGTTTTATTTACCAACAAATATAAAAACCACCAAAGCATGCATTTTAAATGTTTGAGCAGATGTAGAAATTAGTACTACAGATGCAGAATACACACATCATCACTATTGTAATCTGCTAACTTTCTAATAACAGTGGGCCAGACAACATAGCATAGCTAGATAAATGAATCCATTAAATATTGAAGTTTTAAATCAATATTAATCTAGATTATCTGCGAACCATAACCTTCCAAGTATCTTATCAAATCCATAAACTAGTAGATATTGTATCTCTCGCAATCTACCCAGATTATCTATTTATTGCTTTTCAGGTCTCGTACCAAATCAGTAAAGTAGACTGATATTCATTTTGCTATATTTTACAACAATACAATACAATTATTAATAGTTAATACAACTTTAATAAAGCATATTGTAGAGAACTATCGGGGTCACTGTTATTGAACTCATTTGAATTTGTTACTCTTTATTACTTTACCCCTTCAACACTCTTCATAATAATATAGCTATTTCAAAGTATACACCTCCCGTCTATTGCCAATGTCATTATAGTTATTTTATTCATGTTTCAATATATATATTTTTTAATATTAAAATCGATCTATGTAACTAGTTAACCATGGAGTCCCAATATACTAAAAAAATAAAACCACAAAATCAGTGTCCTCAATCAAAATAAGTATAACTCCAAAAGTACATATTGCTGTATGACTTGCAAGATGAACTTTGATGGTTGGCTCTTGTTTATTGTCATACCTTTTTACTTTACTTTTGAAGCGATTTGTCATTAAATTAGTTAAAACAATATCTGACCTCTCAGGTGACGATAGCGCGCTGCCACGTGCCGCTGTCGCCGTGGGCAGCCGCCTTACGGACCGCGCCCGAGGAACCGCCGCTAGTTAACGGCGAGCACAGGGTTTGTGATATGTCTTAATTCGCTTGTGACTATTGAACGCTAACCTTAAATAATTATTAAAAAATGCATTTTATATTTGAAAATTTGCAATTCTTTTAGAAATTTTTACAGTTTTATATTTTGTTCCTATCAACTATCAGAGACGGTTCCAAATGCACATGTTTGAGTCACTTTAACTTACAATGTTGCAAGATTCATTATACCTGGATTACAATATAAGACCTTTTGGGTCGAAGACATTGTATATGAGTATTGCTCATTCTAATTCATTAATGTGAACCGAAAGATTGCAATCGTCATATGTTTACATTAGATAATTTGCATCTATTTCGCGGATTGTTTGCTTATGGTACCGTAATTTGCCACATCTTTATAAATTTATTATTATTTTCAAACTCAAAATACAACTTCCAAACGACTGAATCAAAATTTCGGCGCAGGCGTAATATGTAACAAATATATTTTGCCAAAGAACTTGCAAAGTTCGGTAGATTAATATGATGTAATATAGGAAGAAATATCGGAGACGGTCGCGCACGACGTAACGGCGGCGTCGGGCGACATCACCGTGGACTCGGTACGCGACCACACCGCGCCGCCACCCACCGACGACGCTCGCCCCGAGCTCAATATCAACCTACAGGTATCACGACACATCCCAATGTTTATTTCGTTAATTACGTAGAACCGGTCTGAGAACTATGGCCAATTTAATTTGCCATTTTAATTCTATTCTTGTGGGAAAATTTGACATGCCCTAAACAAAACCAAGTTGTCTGGTCTCTCGTTGCAGAATTCTCAAGTGAACACCACATCAATGGTGGTGAAGACGACAACGCGGACGACGCTCAACGATAGCGCCGCCGACGGCACGACCACGACCACGACGTCCACCACGACGACCACGAATGCGACCGGCGAGAACAGTGAGTACCCGCCGCTAGAGGGATCCTGGGCTTTTGACGCTATCGACGCTTTGAACATAGCTATGAACTCCATTCGAAACATGAAATATTTAGATTACACTAATAACGAAAAAAATAAAAGTTGATAAACTATTTTAAAAAACAATGTCGGAAATCTCTGTTTCAACTAATTAATTCATTGTAATAAATTTATTTTTTTTTAAGTAACACACAAATAATATTGTAATCAATAAAATGAACATATTGTTTCACTAATTTTTTAATGTCTTTGAGGTATCCAGTTTATTATAGTGTTTGGTTTCAATTTCAATTTTTTTAACACTAAAATTAAGTAAATTAAAAAAATATATGAAAAAGTATAGATTATATGGTGTTAAAAGTGAAGTAAGCAATAAGTACAATCATTACAATAAAAAACGATTACATATCCAACACTTTCTAATAGTTAATTTAACATTTAATGTTGTCACGATTGTAAAAATTAAATCATGTTTTCAAGCTTGATGCTATATGCTGCCATATTCATGCTACTGGCAAAGGCACATGTAGATTTGCTATGGACTTATAGCATGGCAAACTGATGTGCTTCCTACCAGCTTAGTACTTTTAATGCATAATTTATTTTTTTTAATTTATGTATTTAATATGTAATAGTATGTACTGATTAAAATTTTTCATGTTATTTATAATTTATTATTCTCTAAAAATATACATTTCCAAATACACAATGATATTAATTTCCTGCTTTGTTAGAATTACAAGAAATATTTGGCAATTACCAAAACGCAATGTGTCAACTGAAGTTAATTTTAGAATAGTGTCCTTCAAGCATATATCCACAATTTATTGTCAAACAGGATGGCCTTTGTGAGATGCATTTAAAGAGAATAGATCACACTCTGTGTATTTATTTTTTGATATTATATCTGTGTTTTATGTTTGTCTTTATGTATGTTTGTTTGACAGTTGCTTTGTGTTTGTTTGTAGTCCTAGAGCACAGCCGCGAGGAGGGAGTCATCACCCGTATCGAGGTATCCACCCTTTGCTTAACAAAATATAAGACAATAAAAATTGCATGATTTTTTGCATTTCAGTACTATTTAGCAGTTTTATATCTTTTTTCTCACATTATTTACAGTCCTTTTATAGATTTTGAAAATATATTGTTTTCTAGCATAAGCTTTACCAAGTAAAACCTAATTTTCTTAGTTGAAATTGTGTGCTAACTAACATTCTTCCAAACTAACCCTATCGTACTAAATCTGAGCAGTGTTGTGGCGTCCGCTCGTGTCAATCTAAATGTATGTGTAACTGTATTATATTCTCGATGGAATGAATGGGAAAAATGTATTAACTTTATATTGTAGTAAGTACTATCCTGGCAAAGTTTTTATTGTGGTGCGAGAAAAGATATAGACACTAGCGGTGGGCCACTGCGCTGTTACAGAGAAAAACGTAAGATGGTACTCATGAGGTGGATGGGTGAGTGCAGACGGGGACAGTGACAGTGCCGGCCGGGACCGACCCTAAGCTCATACTGGAGATGTTCGACCGCCAGCGCACGCCGCTCACCGCGCCCTCGCCGCCCCAACCCACTGAGACGTAGTACCTAGACCGACCGTTGATAAGGACTCTATTAGAAGTACATGGCCACGATATAAGGCAACTTATATACTTCTCGTTACCTCTTCTGTCATGTTTATCCAGAAGCTTAAGATCGAAGTAATTTCATATCATGACTGAGTACATTTTGTACGTATTTCTAAATATTGTCACAGACCATTTATTCCAACTGCCATAAATATAAAATTTTCTCTGTTTTGTTTGGAATATGCTCCTAAATATTTTTTCAACTTTTTTTCCAATATTTTAATTGTTCTTGTGATGTGTCATTTATCTTTAGCTATAAAAAAGGAATATGTTATATATATATATACAGGTTATGTTACCATTATTTTTATGTAACAAAAATTAATGTGTAACATTCGAATAATGACATCATGTATATTCAAGTGTTTTAAAAGTAATTCAATTTTTCACAAGTGAGATTTAAAGAAATAAATTTTTCTACTTAAAATTATTGAGTGTGCTTGTTAAATAAGAAAAACGTATTTATTTTTTTACATGTAGCGTGTACAGTCAACTATATTTCTTCTTTAAGTCACATAAATGCATCTATCGCTTAAGTTTTTGTGTTATTAAAAATGTTTGACTACTTGTCACATATGGAATTCTTTACTTTAATACATTCTTACTTAAGGTTAATGAGTGCAATTCCAATTTAAATATAAGTTTAAAAGTTATTGCAATAGCTATAGTTTGTTAAGTACATGCACGCAACTGAGGCAGCCAAATGTCTGAAGGTTTTTTTAAGAGTTTGCTCTTTATGAATCGATTTGCATATTTAGTACATAAATTAGATGGGAAGCGAAATCGAGTGTTAATATAAAAGAAGTCGTTGTGTTGCCCCTCCGTGCAACATATTCACGCATCTTACACTGAAAGCATGTATTTTTTTTTGAATATATTGAACAAAATTAACAATATTCGTATGGAATCCTTCAAACAATATGGAGACTGTGAGTTGCATAATTATGTATAATATTTTACATTACGTAATAGTCTAATTTAGCAATAATTATTCACTCATCTGTTTCATTTATCGATGGATCGAGTGACATAGTTAACAACTGTAAACATTATGTTTCTGTTTAGTCGATACTTCAGACACTTAGGTACTTAAAAATCATAAATGTAAAATATAAAAAACTTTCAAGTTTATTATAGTACAAAAATTTTCATTTATGGACAGTTTCCCAATTTCCATAAGTTTTGACCTCATCTGAAGATGTTTGAAATTGAATGTCATCATTCTGCCTGTAATATTTTATATATTTGGTGAATGAATGTGGATGCGCCTATTTGTTTCTTTTTTACAATGTGAATCGTAATTAGCTGATTTAGATATAGGTGTTTTGACATGTTAATGACGAATTTGGCTTAAGTTATTACATAAATAAGTAAGCTTTTAAATATTTATTTAGTTTGAATAAGAGTTTTAAAACAGCATTTGACATTATATTCATTCAATTTGATTGTAAATTTTGTAATACTATCCCACAAAGTTAAGATTGCAAATTTAATGCCTTTTTTTGTAGAGATTCTTTTAATTTTTTTTTTTATTTAAAACCATTATATTTAAGAATTTAATTGGGGGACAATGAAGGTAGTAGAACATCGACAAACCGCTGCTGTCCAATTTTGTCAATTTTATTTTTAAATATGGCAGCTGAAGTTCCCCAATATTTTATACAAAAATGCCATTTTCTACATCACAGTTTGTGATATTTAAGGGATTGAATTAATTCTGCTAGTACGTTATTTTTATCCTAGTTTTAAGTTGAATGTGCCTGCCAAAATGTGAAATTATATCAGATACCTACATAGTGTTAGCTTTCTTGTTTCATGTATCCCGTAATAATTTGCATAAAGAATGGTCCAGATATGCTTGTTAATTACATTGCTAGTTTTGTTGCTACAGATATGCAACACTAATGAATTATGTTTGAGATGTTTGTATTGATAATTCTTATACTTCGATAATAAAAAAAATAAGCTAAAAAGTTGTTTCATTATAGTTCTTTTACTTATTGCCATCATACCCATTGGCAAAGCTAAATCTTGGTTGAATTTTTATTGTGAATATGGTATCCGCCAGACAGTTCAAGGGTAAGGACACACGTCGATTTCGTACAAATTTATTTCGTCGTGCGTTTTGAATTTATAATAGAAATAAATCCAGAAATGACATTTTAAAAATGTGACTCGTTAATATTCAATTTTACAATCCATAGAAAACCGGCAGTATTTACGTCCGTGTGAATGCACACAAAAATTAATTTATTGCGTTTATAAAGATACAACTGAACATTATTTATTTGTCAATATTTAAAGCTGCCACATCAACATTTCTTCGACTTCTATATAAACAGAAAGTGAAAGAAATGATTGATATGACAGTTTAATGATTATGCATATGTAAAACAGATGTCCACAATTACATCAGCTTTCGCATTATTTAACTTAGCGTTGCCGCTGTGGGCTTTACCGATCGTACTAGCGCTGCTATTTGTGTATCCGGTACTGATCACATACAGAACAATATTTAAATAAATATTGTTTAAAAAAACTAAAAAACACGCTTTTAAAGCACATTAAACTAAAAAGTGAAAAATAATCCTTAATATGAACTCAAAAAAATAGTGAACAATTGCGAAAAATACTAATATTATTGTGGAAAAAGCGTGGGTTGCTCTATATACGAAAAATGTGGCACAAAGCACCCCACGTTTTTTCCACAATGATACTAGTGTTTTTCGTCATTGTTCATTATTTTTTTGAGTTCATATTAAGGATTATTTTTCACTTTTTAGTTCGGTTGATTGGTAAAAATTTGTAATTTTTAACAATACAACAATAGTTGAATTATTAATAATGCTTATTACTGTTACTAAATTCTATTACAAAACAGTAATAGAATTTAGTAACAGTAATAAGCCACTTGCTCTCACGCAGACGATACGTGACGAAATTATTCGATCCTGGCGATCCTGATCAGGATAAGAGGATAAACTTATCAAATTATTGTCTTTGCTCCTTGATACGTACGCAAAGTTTCAAATTAATCAGACTTCTCAAAATTGGTGAAAATTAAGCTCAAAGATTCCGTTACATACATAGATACATACAACCCAAGCTTATATTAATCCTAATAAGGATAATGGGAAACTGTAATCAAATTATTGCATTGTCATTGGTCCTTGATACGTATGCAAAGTTTCAAGTTGATCAGACTTCTAGAAACCGGTTAAAATTAAGCTCAAAGATTCCATTACATACATAGTTACAACCCAAGCTTATAAAAGCGTGTTAAAATGGAACTTCTTGACTGTAGAATACAGTTTGTTTCATGTAACTGTTAATTGTTTTACCATTGTGGTGTCATTTTGAAAATTACGTGTCTATCACCATGGATTTAACTCGTGAAAATTTTCTTGCGATAATTTATTACGATTTTCGGCTAACTCAAAAACAGTGCATCGACCAACTCACTTAGACATTTGAGGATGAAGCACCATCCAAAACCACTGTATCACTGGTTTAGTGAGTTTAATCATGAGCGGTCTGCTCACGGACGAATGTCCTAAATCGGTTGTCGTACCACAAAATATCCTTGCTGTGCAGGAACTAACAATGCAAGATAGTCATGTTACATATCGCGAGATAAAGACTTCCCTGGGCATAAGTATAACGAGCATACATAAGATATTACACGAAAATTTGGCTGTAAAAAATTTTGTTCTTGAATTCCGTACAAAAACAGCCTCGTGTCGATTGGTGCAAAAAAAATACAATCATAATGCGTCAAAACCTGTTTATAATATCTACACAAGTGATGAATCTTGCATCTACGCGTACGACCTCGAAACTAAACAGTCAATGGTGTGGGTGTTCCAAGATCAGCCGAACCTAACAAAGTGATTTTTTATATAAATAGACATGTGGTTACAATGCCACTAGAGAATCGTATAACAGTTAATTCGGAGTGTTACACGACAAGTCTTGAAAGAAATAAGAACAACCGAGAACACGATCATTCTTCATCATGACAATTCTAGCTGTCACATGCCGGCCGAAACAACTCGGTTTTTGGAAGGTCAAAAGATCAAATTGACTGGTCATCCGCCGTACAACCCCGATCCGGCACCCAACGATTTCTATTTATTCCCGAGCGTGAAGAATAAATTACGTGGTCAACGTTTTTTGAGCCGCAAGAGGCCGTTGATGCGTTCAAGATTAACGTTTTAGAGATACCTCAGAATGGAAAAAGTGCTGTAAAAATTGGTTTCAGCGTATACAAAAGCGCATCGATCATCATGACGATTATTTTGAAAATCAATAAACCCATATTTAATGGTAGATGTTATTTCTTGTTTTCTGTTTCCTCCTTTATATTGTATTATATTATAAATTTGTTGATATTCCGGACATATAATGTGCGGGGCAATATTAACACGTATGTGTTGAACAGAGACTTGCACCGGACAGTTGAAAATTTCTTGTGGAGGCCAAAGAAATCACCTGTTTTCTTGTATATCGTGATGAGACGAAGGAAAGCTCACAAATTTTTTACTATTTTCCGAAAATAATAACAAATAAATAAATCGAAAAACTAATCAAACATTTTGGCGATAATGCCACTATATATCTGAAAATTCAAGAGATCGCACCTAGATGCTGTGAAACTACGTGTTATTGCGAGCACCCCGCTGCCCCGCATAGTCCTCTTTATATCTATTTTTCTTTATCTTGGTAAAAATGTTATATACATATTACAGTAATTTAAGATTAATAAATTGAATACATAAACATGTATTTTAAATAAAAAATATTGAGTAAAGTACCTATTTCGTAAATATTTCATTGCGAACATATAAATAGCAGCCCTTGTGCAAGCTGGAGAAAGACAGCACGCGTCGTATGAACAAAGCGGCATCGCAACTTGAAAACTATTTTTGTTTATTTATTTACCTTTGATTAACAAAGGTATTAAAGCTGTCTACCGATTTTTCACATCCCCACAGTTTTCGTTTCAAATATCACAGGTATTTTAAAACCTATTACATACAATGACATATTTTCAGCACGATGTATAAGAAAAAGTTATGTGGTTGTTTTTCTTCATGAGGCGTAGAGAAATTATTTATTACCAAGAAAAACTACTTCTTATTTATAGGTCCGAATCCATTATCAAACCAAAAAACTAATTGACTAACGCCTTATATGTAATAAGTAGATGTACCATTTAATTAATTTCTGTTATGAGAATGGGTAATTGTATGTTTCGCATAGGGAAATAAATCTTTACATTATATATTTTTAATGTGACTTCTACAGTTTTGTGTTACTATTCTTATACTTATAAGTTATATTTATAATGTTATATTCTTATAACTAAGTTATAATTCTCACAGAAAAAGCGTATGAATAAGATGAAATGATAAACAATCTTTCATTTCATATTAAATACTCATAAATCCATGTAATTTGATATGTATTATAAAAACCAAAGTATATTAAAAATTTCACTTTATTTTGTGCACATGAACATTGATAATGCTTATATAATATGTATTTATGGAAACATTGAGCTTACGATTGTTTCGACGATAGATTTTTTTATCAGGTAATATAAAGGAGAAAATAAAAATTATTGTCTTTCGTTTAACATAAAATAAAAAATGAAAATTTCGTATCCAATCATATCCCTTATTTATTAATAATTTTCAGTGAAACTTCACCATAAAAATGTAAAAATACTGTTTTCGTTTGTTTTAAGTTATCTCCATATTAATGAACTCACTCAAATTATATTATAAAAGTGCTTATTAATCTCACAAAACACAATCACCGATCACTAACTAGAATAATTTGTGTAAATTTTAGTAAAATCGCTCAACTATATGAATTGTTAGTAATATTAACAGAACCCTAAAAAATATATCGAATATCTTTTTACTGACTTTCATTTATTTCCATTCAAAAATTTTTGAAATCAATTTTATGATAAGGATTCTTAGTATCTATCTCTCACGGAATCCTAAAAATGTATCAAAAATCCTTTCATTGGTGTTCGTTGCCTTCATACAAAATCTTATAAAAATTGATTAAAATTAAGGGTCTTCAATAATATTCACGGAAACTTAAGAATATGTTGATATCCTTTTATTGCCTTTCATTAATTTCCATAGTAATTTTTATTAAAATCGCCTTAATTAAAAGGTTTTAAAAAATTCTGAGGGACCCTAAAAATGGTTCGGATATTTTTTTGGCTTTTAATTATCTATATAGTAATTTTTGTTCAAATTGGCTTAATTAAAGAATTCTTTAAAATTCTTACGGAACCCTAACAATTTATCGAATATCCTAGTTGTTTCAAGTTACCTCCATTCTGATTTTTATTAACTTCTGTAAAATTATTAGACTTGTCAGTAATTCTCACGGATCACTAAAAATATATCGAAAATACCTTTATTGGTTTTCAGTTGCCTACATTTTTAATTTTATTAAATTCGATTAAATTATAAGGGTTCTCAGAAATTATCACAGAACTCCAGAAATGTATAGATATCCTTTTGTTGGGTATCTGTTATCTCCATTCTAAATTTTATTGAAATCGGTTAAATTATAACGGTCCTCAGTAATCTGACGCATTCCTAAAAATGTATTGGATATCCTTTTATTGGCTTTCAATTATCTGTGTAGAAGTTTTTATTAAACTGAGCTTAATTAAAGGATTCTTAGAAATTCTCATGGAACCCTAAAACTATGTCGAATATCCCTTTACTGGTTGTCAGTTGTCTCCATTCTCCATTTCCACACTATTTTTTTTCAATTGGTTAAACTATAAGGGTTTTTAGTAATTCTCACGAAACCCTAAAGAAGTCAAACTCTTCATATATTTCATTGTGGATAATTTTCCTCTTCGTTTTCTCCCGTGTAGACATAGAATGGATCCCTATACCTTTTATATCGGCTGATAATGCTATATCCATCATGATCCTGATCCCGGTCCTAGTCTTTCATTTCAACTTGATCTAGATCCCAATTCCGTTTAAGCTCCTCCGAAATCCAACCTTCAATTGCAATAAAATTATCCTATTTTTAAGTTTTCCTATAATATCGCCATTGATCTATAAAAAAGAAGATGGACAGACCCGCGCTCAAAAACGGCCGCAGTAAATGAATGCCAAAACAGGCAGTGTAGCACTCATTGCATTTGGTGTAGTTTCGTCGTACCTTTCTTTATAACAATGTCGAAGTGCTCTGTTAAAAAAATGCAAAATTAACATGTAAAAAGCTATGAAAAAGGATGGTATTTTTTATATTCGATAAGTAAAATTTAGTTTATTCATAATAGGTGCACAATCATGTTTTATAATGAGTATTCAAAAGTATTTTGTATTTATTCATTTAAAGTAGCATCAAAAGCCGAGATATAAACCGACTTAAAAGAAATAGACCAAAGCAACACCGGTCTCGTATTTCTTGCGTTGTCACATTATTCGGTAGCTTAACAATAAAGATTGTTCTTATACTAATGGCGTTGATTTTTTATTTATTATTTGTTTTATATTTATACAAATCTTAAAATTATCTCTAAAAGGAAATCAAGCTATAGATTAAACCTATTCGAAAAAAAGTATGTTTGTTATATTTAAATTTATTTTCTAGCAGATTATATATAGGTATCATGTTCATGAAAATATGTTAATGTTTAATGAATCGTCATTTCATTTTATTATATAAATAATCACAAAGTTTCATATTACTTTATTTTATGCACTTTAGAAATGTTATGTATACTTTCGCCGACATTATGAAATAAAAGGTTCATATTAATTTTAATCTTAGGTGATTACTATATTGAGCTTTATTATTAAAAAAATAATATTATATTTCTTTTCATACTTTCAACCAAAAAACAATAATAAAGATTTAAAATATTATTATACCACTCCATTGATGCTTTGTTTTACAACAGCGCGTGTAAATTGTCAAAAATAGGATTTATTGTCTTCCGATAACAAAATGATTCATACTTGTTCACTTTGCGTTTAAAAATAAACCTAATGTTATGATATTTCGGTTGAAATATCACATGATAAATAATGTTCCTTCACTTTTTTTCTTTGGCACTGCAAAATAGTATCATAAAATGTGAGACAGAGACATTAGATACACTTTGAGCCATTTTTCATTGTGAATATCGTATGTGACTGTACATCTTCTCTTTTTTGTACATCTATAAATATCACGCAGAAACCCTAAATGTGCATTATTACAATTTATATTAAAAGTCAGGAAAATATTCTTCGATGTTTGATGACTGAAGAATCATCAAGCAATATTATTTTTAACATATTATTTGACCATATAAATAAATAAACGTAAAATTGTCGAACGACTCGATATGCAGTACCCTAGTGAAATATTTTGTTCAACGAATTTGTAATTACTTAAAAGGGTGGTGCCTATTCGTAAAACCACTCCTTTCTAAAAATCCGCCAATTACAGTAATCACGGACGCGTGTGTATTTATGTTTAGTAGCACAAAATCAAAAGTTCTAATAGACAAATAAAATGTTACCGCATTATTCTAATTATACCATAATTTTAGAAAAAATTGTACTCTTATGTATAAAACTGACAAATAGCTTTCTGTAAAACTGACTTTCTTTGACCGCAAATTAGCATTTAGATCAAAATTTAATCTTTTTCTGTGATATAATCAAACAGCACCAACTTTAGACAGGTTAGCATTTTGTAATCGTTTCGAATCATCTTAATTAAAAGTGGTATTAATATCTTTTGAATTTCATACTTGTTGAAATAATTCCATTAATTTTGATGGTCGGAACCTTCGGTGAAACCTTTTTTAAGTTTATAACTTACAAATAAGTTTATAAAAAATAAATAAGTTTATAAAGAACGTACAGGCAGGCAGCCTATCGGTTGCGTAATCACATGTTCTTAGTATGTAACAATTTTTAATTAAAAGCCACCAATCAGCACTGAGTTAGCGTAGAGCAATACCGAGATTACATTTCAGAGCGGGACTAGAATCGCAATCTATTTAGATCGAGACCGTTCGTAATAAATTCCGCTATCGGAATCGAGAATAAGACCGGTATTAGAATAGAGAACACACACGTGTCTCTAAGCGCGTGTGCGCTTGTTGTGTATGTATGTTGCGTGCGCGCTTGTACATGTATCTATGCGTGGGGAGTGTCCACTTTGCACGAGCTAGAGAATCCCTGGATTAACAAAGTGATGTCTTTGGCCCGTGACTGCGCTATGTAATCCTCTCAGGATCACCTCGTCGTAGGAAGTTACGAAAGGTTTTCGACATGTCGGGACCTGTAAACGGTAAATGACGCCAGTATGCTGAAAGCGCCCAGAGATTTAAACCATGTAAGCTTGACATTGATATAATTCAGGCAAGAGCATTGTTTTAGAAAGGGTAATTGCTTGTCGTATGAATGCAAAGTACGGAATTATCTAGTAGGGAATGCATTGTAATAGATGCCTGTATGACAGTTGTATATATACTACACATACTGCACATTTAAGATACACTGTAACTGCCTGTATACTGACGAATACTGGCTATTAGTCATTCGTTATTATTTCCCATAAGGCAGGAAATAATATCTGTTTTGGATACATTCGTCATACTTTTAATAGAGTGCTCTTAACTTTCAAAGGATTAAGTTTGTACACAGACGAGAAATAAAATATAGTTAATAATTATTCGTGATAAATACAAAAGTAACGAGTTATGGTGTATTTTTGAGCATGTTTATTTTCAGAATAACAATTTGTCTTTGGTTCTTAATTTCGTTTGACAAATAGTTGAGAAAAAAGTCTTTGCTTTGAGACGTTACATAATTATTGAAAATTAGTCTAAAATAAATAGAAAAATATCAAAATTGGTACCTTTTGCAGTAATAAAGTCTACACTCGCTTTTAATTGAAATATGAAGGGCAGCCATCACATTATAAAGATGAGATGGGTAAATTAATGGTGTTTACATGTGAATTAGATATTCATATGAAATGACTGCTACAGCTAAAGCATAATAATTGATTTTCATTTTATTTGAAAAAAATAAATATACTTATTGTATAAAAAAATGACAAAAAATAAGTTTAGAATACGTGTAGTTACATATTTTTAATTAGAAAAAAGACCCAAACAAAAAACGTATCAAAACTGTACTTTGTAATAAGCATAAAACTTCAACTATTATTTATATTTTAACAACCAAACAAGCAACATGTCTAATGTGACCGTTTTAATTTTTTGTCAAAACGGGACATTGAAAAAAAATCCACAACCGAATCGTAAAAATTAAAATCATCATTTATTTTAATAACATGTATACATATTATAAAACTCAAACTGTCTGTCTGTTTACGTTCTTTTCACGAGAGAACCACTTATTTGATTTAATTTTTCCTTTATTTTTATTTATAATAACAACATTATAATTACTTTTGTATTTTTATAGGTTTATAATTCAATGAAAAATCACTTTTCTTTTCCTTGACCTTTACTTGAAAACGGGACAATCCAGCTCCCCGAAGCCTTTCTCGGGGACACTGGGATAAAGTATCGAAAAAAGGGATAGTCCCGTTTAAAACGGGACGTATGGTCACTTTAAACATGTCACACATAACCACCTTTGAAATGATTCGAGTAATGAAAAAAGAAATATGTTAAAAATGTAGTTAAATAGTTAAAGGTTTAGTATTAGATTTTCAATCCACCAGATTAGTTTATTTTTTGGCTCTTTCCATAACCTGATGTTAAAGATATGCCGCGAATAATGAGAGAATTTACGAGCACGACAATTCAAAAATAATAGATCGTTGGGGTGATTTACAAACTAGAATTTAGAGCATATATTACAACTAAGATTGGAATCTTAACTCTAGTATCTCAATTTTCATACAAAAAGTTGATAGAGGAAAGAATAAATTTATAACCGTATAAAAAAAATTGCTTCACAGAAATTCAATTCCGGAAATAAAAATAAACAACGCTTATCTATTACTCAATTGTATATAGACACGATTCGTTTAAAGGGCTTTGCACGTACATGTTCAATACGGCCCCTGTAGATATATAAAATTTGTCTTGATATAAAAATACAAAATCCGAATATTTAGACCTCAAATATTTATGATTGTTACCAATTCAACTTCTTACTGGTTTTTTCATACTTATATAATATAATATATTTATTTAAATTTGAAAAGAACTAGTCTTAAGTTTCTTGCTCGTTCTTTTTAAGGGATAACTGCCTTCCAAATGAATAATAAAGTGATAATATGATGAAATGTAGATTCTTAAAATTAGAGGTGGAATTTCCATAAGGCCAACTATGCCTCGGGTATTTATTTGAGTAAATTTACTGAAGCTAACATGAAACGATACTATATAGTTACGATATGGAGCTGAAAAGGGGGCGACTTGTACTAAACGATATAGAGTGGCCAAAGCTACTAGCCCGCCACTGCTTACTATATTGTGACGGCATTTCTAGTGTTATAACCTTAGACATAAGAATATGTTTAAATTTGACTTGAATAAAATCAAACATTTGAGAAACTATTCAAAATGTAAATTTTCGGTTTTTTAAAACGTTTCATATTTTTAGAATATTAGTCAATAACTGTTATTGTAAATATTTTTGACGTGACAACGTCTTAAATTAGGTTGCGACTGAGTCACTTATGAAAGGTGTAACGCTCGGTAACGTAACGATGAGTCACCGAACGAGAGAGAGGCCCGCCGAATGCCTTGCTCTCTCCCACTCAACTATGATCGGTCTGCCGCGCGCAGCACTAGAGAATTAGTGCATAGCTTGCAAATGTATTGCAAATTGTATGTATATTTGTATATAAATACGTATGTATGTGTAAAGGTAAAATAAAATTTTGTTAATATGAAATTCAGTGCGAGATTCTTTGTATAAATTAATGTTTTAAATATAATTCTTTGTATAAATAAATGTTTTAAATTGTTACTATTATTTCATCCTTCTTCCTACTATACGAATGAATATTCACATTAAAATGATTTTACCATTCAAAGTCGTTGTCACGTAAAACTTTCGCCCGTATACCGACTTTACAGGCAACCAAATTTTTATATCTCATAATATGGTAACCTTAAATCCTGAATTTGGCAACCCAAAAATTTTTTGTTTACTACTTAGTTGTTCTGTGCCAAAATTACAAGTCTTAATTATATGTAATCTGTGGTTATAACTTGAACTGATTGTTGATAAAAGTTTATGTGTATATTGTTTTATATTCATATGTACATACATACCAACCAGCCTAAATGGATATTCAAATTTGCATTATATGTTTGAGCAAAAAAGGTATCCAAAGATATAAGCTTGCATGGTATTTTAAAAAATGAAACGAAAACTGGTTCGGAAATTTTGAAGTTTTGCTTAGATATTGAAGTAAGCAATTAACCTCATTTTTAGTAATTGCTATAATTTCTATTAATACTATTATAATGGCGTCTGTTTACTTTTTAATTTGAAAAGTAGATTTTGCATTTATTTAGCTAATCTTTTAATAATATTTTTAATAAACCATTTATAGGTAAAGGAAGACAGTATGTTTACAAAGATGTGCTTGAAGTGTTATAAAAAATTAATACTATTCTATAAGTTTAAAATGTTGGCGCAAAAATCAAATGCATATCTAATGGATCAAAACCATTTAAATAATTTACATTTCCACAATGAAATTTATAAGCAGGAAGTAAAAAGAAAACTGAATTGCTACAGTTCAGATCTTACAGACTTAGATCGAGCAGGACTCAAACATGACTTGGTTGTAGCACATGAAATAAAACAAGAAATCGATATGTTAGATTTTACAGACTGTAATATTATTAATGATTCTGAAAATGAATTATCATCTGCATTCGCGCACAACAAAATTGTAGCAGAAGATAAAGAAGGTACAAAAATAATTTAAAATAATTACTTAATATACAATCTTATTCTAATTCATATATACAGTAATTTTGTAGGATCAGCTAAAAATCCATTATATGTATTATTGTTTGATTCCCTGCTAAATGTTAACATCTGGACTTATTTTTATTATGTTTGATAACAAAAGTAGAGTATGGCAGAAGAAAAATAAAAGCAGAATCAATGCAATGGAGATGGGATTCTTGTGTAGAATGTGTGAAGTGTCTCTAAAAGAGGCTTGTAGGAACATATGCCAGAAAATGGTGTGGTTTAAAAGATGTTCTGACTAGAATAGAAAAAGGCATGTTGCAGTGGTTTGTCCATCTGTAAAAGATTAATGAAAATATACTGCTAAAACAAATTTACAGTGTAAATGTGTACTGAAAATCTTATGGATATGAAATTGGTTATATTTATAAGAAAGGCCACATTTAAAGTACCCGAAACTGACGAGCTTGCATGAAATGTTTCATTAAATAATAATGAAACAAGAAATATGCAAAGAGAGTATACTACAATGTACTCGCAGGTTTAATGCTCCCCGACCCTACTTTCTTCTCCGAATTCCTATTTTACTTCATTGTGATGCTTTCATGACTAACTGCATAGTGACAGAGTTTTGTATGTTGTACAGTAAAATCTGTAATCTCTGCCTAGCCTTTCTGGGAAATAGACATGAGTTTATAATACTAATAATAACTGTTATTAAGAAAATATCACATAATATTAGGTATTATCATGGAAATAAAGTGGGTGGACACTGTCAAGATTTAGCTTGAATGCGTTACTTTAAATAATACTATCATACTTGATAAAATCTGTTGTAACAATTGTGATTTAACAGAAACCTGCCAAATGCTAGGAAAATACATGTAGTGATGATCCTGTACCTCTATATTATATTTGCACTGTTTATTTACTAAAAATAATTGTGCCTTTTTTGTCATTCAGTTTGGAATCCTTACTGTGAATCAGAAACACTTGGTCGCATTTTATTACATGTATATTGTTGTACTTTAGAGTTTGGACTATAATCACAAGTTTCATGCTTAACATGTATTATTATTTTTATGATAGGGTAAAAACAAGAAAACTTAGAAAAATCATTTATATATTCATATGTATGTATAGAGAACTTCTATTATTTATTAGTATATCTTTCTGTGAAAATTTAACTAACTGACTACCTATTCCGCTTCAAAAAATACACTTTTATTGAATAATAGATGATGTAGGCTTAGTAACCGAGTTCTGTTGACACTCTCTTTACGTATATAAATCTTAATAAAATAAAACAGGGTATTACCTTTATTAAGTAAGTGAGTAATGAACTATCTTAATTTTTGCTTTTTATATTGGATTCAATTTCTTACAATCGAAACACAAAAGTTCAGGATACCAGTCGATCTTGTCAGTTATTAAATGCAAAAATTACTCCAATGTATGAGAAATTGATATGGTTAAGATCATAATAGGATCCTTGATTAATATAATTTATTCAGTTAATAAATATTTTTTAATAAAGTGTATATTTTATTAATAAAAAACATTTACATATAACGTATAAAAAATAATATTTGTTTGTTTGTTCATGTTTTACATTTTGCCATACCATTTATTTGATTGCTATAAAACTTTGTCAACTTATAACTAGAGCACTTGTGTGAAGGTTATCGATATGTACAAATATCTGACAGTAGCTGGCTCGTGTGTATTTACATTGTGTATGCAAATGTGGCAAAACGTGGCAAATATATATGAAAGAGCATTTCTGCAATTCTACAAAATGTCATTTATACTTTCCCTTTATATATTATTCCACTTCTATAAATGCAATCATTATCGGCAAGGAAATAAAAATCTTATTTTCTATCATTTCTAATTAAACGAGATATTTCCAAAGAGCTTTTGCAATTCAATTGTAATTAGCAGCATACAGTTTCAGGATTATAATTTATACACGACCTACTAAAGATGGATTTTTTTTTTATTACTTTTTACACAATATGATAAATGATAAAAAAAAGTAATTTAATAATTCAAAATATTAAAAAACAAAAGCATATTTAACTAAACGGAACATAAGGTTTTGTATGTGTTTTAAACTGTGAAAGAATATAAGTAATAGTATTGTTTTAGTTTATCAAAGTTTAATGATATTCAAGTTCAAAATCAGGATCAACATAGATGTGTCATAGGTATGCGATTTTAAAGTGAGAATAGTTGATCCAATCTTAGAACACTTGACATAACTTTAATGTGAAATAAATTATATGTAATTTATTTATCAAAGACATGATTATATACCTTGTATTTTTTTGTTTTATAGTCCAAGAAAGTAGACATTTAATGCAATTTTTTATAAAATTGATTTTTCAAACTCTTGAAATCTCCACAAATTTTTTAATATTAATATTTTATTTATGCAGTCTGACCTAAAGAAAGTAAAAAAAGATTCTGCAGAACAATAATTTTAAATCGGTTTTTTCTAGAATGAACTCAAATGCAGTTACATATTACGAAAGTTGCTTAATAATGATTAATATTCAACCAGGCCTGCATGGTAGCGTGTGTGCGTTCATATGTATACGTGTGTTCATGTTTTGTGTGTTTATAAACAAATTCGCGAGATTTTGTGCTTGTAAGTTTTTTTTTGTTTGCATACCTATATGTCCCTCATTGTGTTTCCCATTGCTTAATCATAAATTTTATAATTAATTTATTTTGGAATATGTAGTACTTATTGTATAATATTTTTTTGTTAATTTTATTAACAGTATAAACATATTTGTTTGTCACACTATACAGTTAAGAAGAGAAGAAGACATTTAGAAGCACCACCAGAATCTGGCACAGAACAAATATGTGACTTCTGTGGAAAAACTGTTAAAAATTTAAAGGAACACCTGAGGTGTCATCAACCACTATCACAACGGAAAGTTATTCACTGCAAATACTGTACAAAGACTTTTTCCAATTATAGTGCCCATTATAAACATAACAAAACAAAACATTTGGGAATAAAAAGCAAATGCGATCTGTGCAGTAAATGTAAGTACACATTAGCTACATCATCACTGACTAACATAAATGTAATATAATGTATTCATGAACATCTTCGGTTTTAACCAGTAATTATCAATGTAAGTAATAAAAGGGTATGTTTTTTCTTTTATGGAACAACTCAATTTTGTATACTTTCTATGGATATTTTCAATTCTCTCAAATTGATGAAAATGGATGGTTTCACTTATGTTATTTCTCAGATTTGCTTTAGAAATTTATTTGTTTTGGAGTTTTTATAAACACACATTTAAAAAGCCTCTTTTTTACCAGTGGTTGTGGATCTTCGTGCTCACCGACGACTCATACATGAATCGGAATTGTTGCCTCATCGCTGTACAATTTGTCCAAAAGCATTCCTATCGCCTTCGGCCTTAGAGTTACATACTAGCTTGCACACAAGATTGACTCCACATGTCTGCCCTGATTGTGGAAAATCTTTTAGACTCAAGTTTACTATGATTCAGCATAGGTCAGTAAATAACTATTATGATAAACAGCTCCTTTCATTATATGCTATATATATGTAATGCAAATACATTACAGATTATACAAAATTAATAATAATTGTAAGATCTTTATAATAAATATGTGACATAGTTAGTTCTCCATTTGTCCACTTGAACAAATAATTAATGGCATCTAATTCAATTTTTTAACTCCCACAAAGGTCCTCATAATTCTTCAATGTCTTTCGATACTACTCATATTCTATTTTAAAAATTATAATTGCTTTCATTACCACACTACCAAATTTAATAAAATTTGCATCAATTGTACCTCAAGTTATTAGGAGTACAAATAAGTTTCTGCCATTTTTTGTCAATAAAATAATATTTATTGTGAAAGAACGGTAATTTAATTTTAATCGAAGTATTGTCCATCACTAGCAACTACTTTTTTCCATCTTTCAGACAGCATTCGGATCCCAAGTCTGAAGAACTCTTTATCTTTTGAGGCTATCCACGAATCAACCCAATTTTTGATAACTCCATATGATGTGAACCGTTGCTCTGACAGAGCATGTGCCATTGACCATAACAGATGATAGTCGGACGGCGCAATGTCTGGTGAATACGGCGGGTAGGGTGGTACTTCCCAATCAAGTGTTTTCAAGTAGTTTTTCACCGGAACTGCTACATGCAGACGAGCATCATCATGTAGAAGAATAATTTTGTTGTGTCTGGAGTAGTATTGAGGGCGTTTTTCCTTCAGAGCTAAGTTTAATCTCATCAATTGTGTTTGGTATAGAGTTCCAGTGTTTGTTTCGCTTGGATTAAGCAACTCGTAATACACAACACCCAGCTGATCCCACCAAATACATAGCATGAGTTTTTTTCCATGAATATTCGATTTTTCTGTGGATGTTGACACGTGTCCAGGTAGTCCCCATGATTTTATTTTTTTGTGGATTATCATAATGTATTCACTTTTCATCACCAGTGACAATTTAGTGTAAAAATTTTTTTTTGTGCATAGCTGGCAGCATTTCACTCATGCATAACCGACATTCAACGTCTCTCGGCTTTAATTGGTATGGAACCCAATGACCTTGTTTATGAATCATTCTTAACGATTTTAAACGATGTGAGACTGCTTGCTGAGTGACTCCTAAAGTAAGTGAAAGTTTCTTTTGTGTCTGAGACGAATCTTCCTCCAATTCTGCATCCTCATAAATTTTTGGCCTTCCATTGTATTCTTTGCCTTCTATGTCAAAATCACCGTTTTTAAACTTTTGAAACCACTTAAGACATGATCTCTCATTCAAGACAGCCTCATTATATGCTTCTATGAGCAATTGATATGCGTCAGCTGCAAATTTTTTTAAATTAAAGAAGTAAATTAAAAGTTCCTGCAAAATTCGATTATTTGACTCAAATTTAGATATTTTTGGATAAAAAAAATATATGATGCTAATATGAAGTTAATAATATGATAGGGTTATGTTATTCTTGAATAACCAGCCTAATTTTCAAGCCGATTATCATCTGGGTATTCTAACGTAAGCCTTGTGCCATGCCATCTCTTTCAAAACAGCGGAAACTTATTTGTAATCCTAATATCATTGAACAAATTTATAAACACAGTTGCAGTTGACTTTTAGACCTCAATTTGCTCAGTCAATTAGAAATTATTCTTTAATGTATAAAGCAAAATGTAGTAGCATCAAGGTCATTGTTGTTATAAGTCTGTATGTATGTGGCATAAAGCAAAAATAAAATTTGAAATATTCATGATTGTGACATTTGGTGACCTTTGGTGACCTGGTGAAAAGGGACTCAATTTTAGGGATCCGAGCTAAAATGACAAAAACGGAACCCTTATAGTTTCGTCGTGTCTGTCCAACCATCCATATGTCACAGACACTTTATTCAGAGACTACAAGAGCTATATTGATGAAATTAATAGTGTAAGTGTCTTGTATAAGCCGCTACTTAATTTGGTAGTTAAATAACAAAAACAAATATTTCTAAGGGGGGCACTCCATACATGTAACAGAAGCTGAAAATATTTTTTTCAGTGGCAATCAATGTGTGTGGTTTCATATTTCTACAGTTCTTTTAAAAAACGCTTTAAGGTTTCTAAGCAGTTTTTTTGATTAAGTCAATATTTTCAGGAATAATCACTTCGAAAATAACATAATTTGTGTACCCCTTATATTATAAAACCATATACCCAAATAAAATGAAAAAATAAAAAGATAGCGCTTAATAAATACTTTCAATTAAAACTATTTTGAACATGAAGAAATACCGTTTTTGAGTCATTGCCAAAAAACTGTGCTTCTCAAGAAAAGGACGTAAACCCATGAATATACATATACTCTTTTGCTGATGCACTTTAGTTAACACTAGTTTAATAGTAATAGTTGACATACCTACTTGTTTTTCTGGTTATAGGCGACTAAAGTTCTTATAACTATTCTGTGCAGGAAACATGAGAAATGTGTAACAACATACTTTTTTAATCTATAGTGCATTTCTTTGTAATAATGGCTTCGGAACCTTATAATGAGCATGTTCCAACATGCTCTCAGCCAGTTTTTTTTTCTCATATTAGGGGTTTATGTATGAAATTATTTAAAATCTATTTACTACTGAACTTCTATATGTCTATTAGATAATCACACACAAATAAAAAGAAACTATTAGAAATTGTTTAATCTACAAAAAGAACAACAATACATAATTTATGACTTTGACAAATTGACAGAAAAATTATAGAATTAAGAATTATATTGGAAACGAATAATGTGATATGTCAGCAAAACTTAAATGTTATATCAGCTCTCTGAGCTGTAAAAACTCATTCGTAGTGTAGGAATGGTGATAGGTGATTAATGCTGGAGTAATTCACTATAGCATCCTAAAATCCAGTACACCAATAACAACTTATACCTACAGTGACAATGACACACCACCATACATGACAGAAATGTGTATACTATAAGAACAGCATAAGAATATTATATTCTACTTTGCCTAGATAAATATTTACATTGTAATGAAATTAATACCTACTTAAAATATATTAGTAATAAAGAAGTTCATAGAAAAATTAGGTACAATGAATTAGTTGAAATTACGCTCTATAAAAATAGTTTTAATGTAAAAAAATTCTCAGTGTCTTTAATTTTGTGTTCCTGTATAAAAATAAATTAATGGTTATAAATATAATAAAACAAAAAAAACATAGTGTGATGGTTTCTATTAAATTTAAAATGTCTGTAATGAGTCATTCTTAAAAGATAATTTGTGCTATTGTTTGATTTTAGTAACTAATGTACCTCTCTTCATTTTCAGAAAACAAGTTCACGAAAATGTCAAATCTCACTTGTGTCAATATTGTTCGAAGAGCTTTTTTAAGAAATATCATTTACAAAATCACTTAAGGTATGTAATATTGTATTAAACAGATAAGAAACTTCATATACTAAATAAAAGTTCACTTCTTATAAACTGGTATTATAATTATTTGAATATGATGAATTTGGATGTTTATGTACATTCACAGTTTGTTTATGAATTGTTGGTTCGTTTCAGTCAATAGACATCTAATGCTGGATATAGATCTCCCCTCTAAACTTACATCTTTGGCTACCTACAACCAACAGTGGCCTGCAATTTTTACTAAGTAGTCGGTACACCTACTGGGAGTCCATTGCACATTGCAATGTCCAGCTCACGATTGCCACTCAAAATCTTCCTTCCTCAGTTATCAGTTCTAAGAGTGATGTGGCCCGCTCAAGCTACTTCTACCTCCTGATCTGTGAACTATGTCGGGAAATCACGTTCTTCAGTGGATTTCATTTTTTCAGATTTAATGTCTTAGAGAAACCACAATAGCTCTTTCCATTATTAGTCAAATGACTCTGAGTGCTCTGAGATTTACGTGAAGTCTCGTCTAGCATCCTTATGTTATCATTAGGATTAGAAGATTCGTATTTTTCCAAACACTGCCCAGCCGAACTGAATTCTTTGTATAACCTCTATCAAAATTGAATGAGAATAGAAAGAGAAATAAAATAGGCTAGTTCAGTATTTTTTTTGTATGACTGTATTTTAAGCTATTTTATTTGTATGGAAGTTTAGTGAAAGTATTTTTTTGAAAACTATTAAAATACCTGAGTAAAGAGTTTTTAAATTGGTAATTAGAGAGAGAAGCCTTAGTACCCAGTGATGTCAATATTTACTAGTGCCATATAGAAAACTGATTAACTCCATTTTGCAAGAAAGAAGACATAGTATTTTCGATGGCTAATAAACAGACCATTGCTTTTTTAACCAATTTTAATTTCACTTTTAATCATCATATCAAGTCAGCTTACATAATTCATCGACAACTATAATATTTTAAACATCAGTAAACTACTTTATTGAAACATCAAGAATGAGACCAAAGTCGGAATCAAAAGCGAGACTGTGATCGGAATCAAGAATGAAAGAAAATGATATCAAGAACAGGACTAAGACCAGGATCGAGAACAGGGATAGCGATTGAAATCTTGATTTCATTATCATGAAGTCAAGATTCAAAACAACACCCTATCGGTTGATATATAAGAGAAATGAGTTCATCTTATCTTTAAATGGGTGGCGCCACGGGAAAAAACTAATATTGTAATATATGGGGACCCATCATAAAAAATTTTTTAGAAAATAATTTACGGGTAATTTCTTAATTATTGGTTTAGACATGTTCATAACATTTTGTTTTATCATTTTTTTGTAGAATCCATACCAAAGAAAAGCCGTACCAATGTGGTGAATGTGGTAAATACTTCACAACATCTAACGCGCGCGAAAAGCACACTTGATGAGGCATTCGGGTGTGAAGATGTTTAACTGCACCCTTTGTGATATGAGCTTCTTCAATAACGCGTATGACACTTCTTATCCTACTTTCCTTTGATAAATTTTTATTGATAATATAGAAGCAGTTATCAGTAGTATAAATGGAATAAATATAGGCAATAACAAATATAAAAACGCTCATGCAATGTCTGTAAAGTAATCTATAACTGCTTTCACATTATGGGTTATTCAATTATGAAAATATTGAAAAACATTAATTATTGTTTTAATATCTATGTTAATTTTTTTAGTAATTTAAATAGTACAAATATAAGTACATACATTATTTGTGTAAATAATATAAAAATCTATTATTCTGTTGTGTAATATAGGAAGAATTGTTTTATTTGAAATTAGAGTGTTATACAAATATTCAGTGTACTTACAAGCAACAGTAATAAAAAATCTTGTTTTCAGCGCATTAAAGACGCATATGATATCGCACACAAAAGAACGCACCCATGAATGTCAGTATTGCGGCCGCCGTTTCGGGCGCTCCGACCACCGGCGTCGGCACGAACGCACCGCTCACCCCGCCACTACCATCCAAGGAGACTCGTGACCAACTCGACCATCGTTCTGGTAGGATACAACAGTTTTATAAAGTGTATAACAGATACCACTCAAGGTCTTATGGAAATATGTACATAAAAGTTTTACTAATGAGTCGTGATAACTATCACAATTAAATTGTTTAGACAATTCAATGCATTCATAGGTTTGTTTGCAGATATTGTCAGTGTAACACGTATATTTTATTTTTATTGTTGATTTGAAAATGTATCAAAATAATTTTTACTTTTAATTCATATTGTAATAATTAATAATTTTATATCTAGTAATAACTTTTCCAATCTCTTAACAAAAGGTATTTTATGTATTTATCTATTAAAGTTTTTATTTGAAATACTGAATTCCTTGAATATATACAGTTTGTATTGTTATGCTTTTATACTGCATAAAATGCGATTTGTTACTTTGGGTAGTACTCAAAACACAATCCACATAATAATAGACGAGTTCAGCGTAGTGTGTAATCTCAATAGGTAACATTTAAATAGTGTAACTCAGTATAGGCTCTGAGCGCTGTACAGTGTTGGCCCATTTTACAACGCCGCCAAATGACACTTAATGTAATAAGTTTAAAAAAGAATATATAATTTATTTATACTAAAATTTACGATTCATATGGATCCAAATAATTTTAAAATTAATACTTATTTCTTAAATAAATGTTGTTTCTTTTAACATTATGGTAAATTATGAGCCTTGTACAGAGTTTCTTAAAATACTCAGTTGGAAAGCATTGGATAGGGCATCTCAAACTAACAGTCCTAAATTCAGGTCATAGTAAATATTTCTGATTTATAATCTTAATCAAAATAATGATTCTTTACTTGCAACAAAACCATCTGTTGGAACTAAAAGAAAACCAAAAATAGACATTGCTCTCATTGTGAATGTTATAATGCGTAAATGGCAGGTTTTTACTTGCATTGATAGCTTGTTGGGGTATTTTAAGATTTGACTATTTTGTCATATTTACGATGAGCAAGGATTTTTTTGTATAAATATCCAAAGACAAGAACAATACCTACTACCTTGTTTCTAACATTTTCCAGTAGATTCTGATTGGTTAGCAAACTTGTTACCTTTTATTTTTATAAAGTGCTTAAACATATCTCGCGTGATATACAAATTATATATGAATACACTATTTTAATGAAGGAACTTGTATGTAATTAACTTTTTCATCCTTTGTGTTTTCAATATATCTCATAGATTTAAACATGGGTAATGTTTCACTCAATAATTTGAACTGTGGAGAATTGAGTCTTAAAGGACCTTTATATATTCTGGATGAGTTCTTGCAGCTATGTCCATTGAAGGATTCAAATAGTATTGTCAAATATTAATAACATGTCTGCCATACACTCTTTGGTAGTCAACTGTTATTTGAAAATTAAAATATTTCATTTCACACATTAATTTTTCTTCTGATCATTTTGATACATTAGTTTTATTTAATCATTAACCTGAATGCTCTTCCAGGTTTGATTGATACGAATTTTATTAAATTTTTTATGTTCGTATTTTGGTAAAATAACTTCTGAAACAAATTGTACCTTGTTTAAAAATTAATAAAGCCAATAATTTGTTATCTAACTTATATTGCCTCCTCTTACTTTATTTTTAAATTGCTACAATAACAAATCTGCTGTATGCATACATTTTTTTGGTAGTAAATTGTGAACTGAAAAATTAATATATTTCATTTCACAAATTCACAAATCATGAAATTCTAGACGTTCATGGGTCATTGTCAAATTTTGCAGGTAACCGTGGCTAAAAATAATAAACATATAAAATAATAAAATTACTAAACATTACTTTTAGTTACATCGATGCCCACTAAAACAATTGCTCTTTCTGTTGTTATAGTTGGCCGCTATCTTTAACTAATGATTTGTGATTTATTCCAGATTTTGTGAGTTAGGGTGTAAAAAATACAACTCTGTTTTCATAACGTTTTAGTTTTTATTATGAAATTAAACAAATCAGTTCCAAATATTTTGGCATTAATGTTAATTACAGTCTTTTATCTTATAATCACAATTACAATCACAAGTTTTTTTTTAAGTTTAATGATTATTTATTAAATTTCAAACAACTCTGTTACTAAAAAATTAATCAAATATTCTTGAAAATGTACCTGGAAAATGAAAGTTACTCATTTTTCAAATATGTCTAAAGCCTTATCAAAATGGTAGTATACTCTTTTACCTTTACTAACTTTTTTAGGTTCTGGAACAATAGCAAGTAAATTATTAAAAGACACATTAGATAAATGAGACTCAACCAATTTGAATTTTGTTGCAGTATGATTGATTGACTTTTCTTCTACTTGAGATAAGGCTTTACCCAGATATACATAATCCTGTTTTAAGGTAGAAATTTTAATCGAGACACAAACACCTAGTTTTATTTTATTGGCATGAATATTTTCTTTCTCAATCAAAGCATCGTCATTTTGTTTTGATGTGCTGGGTTGTTCTGACAAATGAGTGCTAGAAGGTTTTTCTTTCAATGATATTAGAGGAGCATCATCATCGGAATCTGGGTTGTAGACAATGTTGTAAAATCATTTTGGTCGCTTTTGACCAAGATTGTTAATATCAGACAGAAAATTGTTGTCGCAAGTGGAAGGTGTTGATTGTTCCACTGTAGTTTTTAAATTTTTTAATGGAAGATAGTGTTTAGAATGCATGCAAGAGCAAAAGCCGCGCTGAAAAAACAACTTAAATTTCTATATTTTAGAACTCCAGCCTCTTCAGTGAAAACTTGACGGACTTTCATGGTACCTACTAATGGCACAATATTCTCCGGAATAAGATTTGAACTCTGCTCAATATTCTCATTGATTATCAGATGTAGTCTCACTTTACTAACATCTTTCAAAGCAAAACAGAAATTTGTAGCATCACATATATCCCTTCCATGTGCAACAAGTTGGTCAGCAGTGCGTTTTAAAAAACCGTCAATCCCATCGGCTGCACCCTTGCCATGTCCCGCTTCAAAAAAATTCCATATAACTTTAATAAACTTGTAATCGGAGAACAATTTGGTGCATTTTTTTGTTGTTTGTTGACATTTTTGTAGCGTATTTTAATAGCATTTGATAAGATCTCATATTTCTGTAGATTTGCTGAACTATCAATTTCAATTTTAGATTTCTTCCGTTTTTCTCGATTGTATCTTTTTTTTATACTTTTGATAACTCTTATTTATTGCTTCTAATTGTTCCTTTAACTTTATATTATCTCTAAATAATTTTGATCTGTTTCTTTTTACTTGCTTTCTGCCGCGAGAAGCTGCTAATGAGATGGAGCTAGGACTATTTTTACGGGAAGTAGACAACTGGGGTGTAAATAAACGACGATCAGCATTTGGAAGAATGTGATCTTGACTTGGAGCGGCTGGACTATTTAAACGAGGAGGTGATAGCTCTGGGGTGTACGTAACAACACGGAGCGCTCTTACCTTATCTTTCCGTCTAGCGTTTGCAGATCGCCATTTCTTTTTTATTGCTCAATATTCACGAGTGGTCAAATCTCGTACTAAGCGTTTGTTTGCAATGGTATCTCTCTCGATCTTTTCTTTTAGATTCTGCGTCCTTTTCGGGATTATTTTTACGCCGTTCTCGGTATCGTCGCTGCTTCTCAGCAGGCGTGAGAGGCATATCAATATTACAAAGAGTTTTTTACAGTAAACAGTATCCTGTAACAAGGTTTTTAAGTTTATAAAAATATACTCACTATACTTATAGAGCACTTAAGAAAAACGATTATTAAAAAAAATGACAAAGTTCAAAGTTAAAGAATATAGGCATATACAACTCTATTACTTTCTTAACAACTTTGTTACTTCGTGTTGGTAACAGAGTTGCACAGTAACAGTAAATTTAACATTCCATAACACATAAATGATAAAGTAAAGAGTAAATTACACTTTTTCTTTCATGTTTCGATTATTAACCTTTTTGATAACATATTGACTATAAAATAATGAAAAATACGTTGTTTACTTACATAAATAAGTAGGTAACAAAGTAGACGCACAATAAAAATACGCAGCAGGTTGAACGCCTCGCGGCCGACTGACACAGCACAGATTTTAAAATATAATCTCTATCAATATAGTGGCAACCCTGCGCAACTCTACTGTTGCGCAGGGTTGCCGACAGATGCATTTAAATTCCCCAAATGCATTTACCTGAACGACGTAAGTTTATTTATTATAACATGAGAAAAGTTTTAAAATACTACACATTTTTTTCGCGCCAAACCTTTTTGAGTAACATTTTAGAACTCTGATTAAATTTTAAACTAACCCCTTCTCTCTTTATTCCCTCTCGAGTAGCCATTAAAGCTACCACTGTGTCGGTATTAAGTTTGTTTCTACTTTCTGTCTTTAGATTTTTCAACACAATAAACTTGCGCTCTACAGACGTGTTGGAGAACGGTAATACAGGCAGTAGACTTATTACGTATATTATATTTGTAAATATGTATTGACCGGAATTATTTTTTAAATTGAATACTTTGCTCCAGTGAAAACGGCGGCATCGTTGACGTTCAAGTCGTATTCTGAGAAGTTAAGCAGAGCATGTGCTCTCCATTCATCATTCACTTTTTGAGCTATAACGAAATAATTGAGAACTGAAAACCGCTGAAGTATTGGAGCAAGTGACTTAGTTTCGAACCGTTGCGCTACGGGTGGGTTTACTATGGGTATCAATGAAAATAACCGACACTGAAATCAAACCATTTTACATATATCCATCGTCAATGCTACATAAAGGGCCTGGCAATTCTGATAAAACTTGTGATCTTTGAACTAGGAACGTTGCTATCATTTTTCAAATTTTCTATGCTTTCGCTAGCTGTAATGCCAATATATGTTTTGTCTAAATCGACAAAATGACTTGTTATTAAATTCTACGTTTAGTATATCGTCATATGATCTGACCTAATTCATAATTATGAAATTGAAAGCCAAGGTCTTTAAGAGAGTTTCTACTTCTGGCTTCAGTCTGTGGAGAAGTGGTGTATCTGCTTGAAACATAGTATTAAATTCTGTTAGAGATATAACACATATGACATTAATTCCAAATACACTACTGTAAGTTGCTTGTTCTCGTATTCAGCATTTCCTCCGTAGTCTTTGAAGGATCGCTAAACACAGATTCTGTTAAATAGGCTTTAACAGGCACATATTGCTCCAATACGCGATCTACACAGGCTTTCAGAGAGGGCCAACGAGTTTGTGACAATGTGCGCATTTTATGTATATTTACTTGAAAAAATTCTTGAGCTCTGAATTTTATTTGCCGCTGTGTGCTTCTACTAAAATGTGCCCCAATCTATCGCAACAAATCTTCGATGCTTGGTAATTTTAAGAAGGCTTTAGATGACAACAAATTAATCATATGTCAAGAGCATTTTATTAGTACAATATGAGGAAAAATTTTTAAGAAGCGCAAAACCGAACAATGTTCACTTATCATTACATTTGTGGTATCAGAGCTAAAACCTACCATATGCGCTGGCATATTTTTCTGCGTCAACATTTGTTTGAAACATTCATAGAGTCCAACAGCAGTTCCTGATTGGACTTCTATCATGTCCAGAGATATGGTGTACCACTATATTATTGATTTTTTCATATACAGTGGCCGCGAAGCAACATTGTTTTTTAATGCTTTGGTCAGTTGTTTCATCCATTATAATTGAAAAAAAAGTTCCTTTTAAACTCAATTTTTAATTTATGTCCTCCATAAAAGAACTTTTCATAACACATTCTTTAATATGTTTGTGGCTTTTGTTCTGTGTAGATTGATGTTTTTTGCTATTGCCGAATCTGGAAAAATGTTTGCACATAGAGTTCCCAAAGTATCTGTGGTTGATATAGATATGTTTTGCTATCCTAAAAAAACCAGATAATTTAATTTCAGCCTTTCTAACACTTCTACAAATCTATAGATAATATAAAATCATCAATTTTTGATGTTTGCCGTATTTCCAAAGTTTTATTTTTGTGAAGATCGGAATTCATGTGACGGACTAAGTCACTTTTATGCGCAATAATTGAAATTGAACATGCGGCCATGACCGTCCTTCATGGTCGAATCTTTTCTTAACCATTTCGAAAACTCAGTTTCTTGCAGTTATGCCTCATTAGATTTATTAAAATTTTGGTTTTTTTTTTAACTGTTCTGTAGAGTCTACGGATACAGCTGTTGAAGTAGAATTAAAACCACTGGGAATATTTGTATCTGGCTCTAATAAATCTTTGTCGCTTATTTGCTTCAACCGAAAAGAAAAATAAAGAAAATATTTGTACGTAGATGTATGTATTTCTAACCTCACAACAGTATTAATATAATTATGGCTATCCCGCTATGTTTTACTACATTTTGTAAATTATATTCATATGATATATAATGATTTGGCCTGGAAATTTATTATTCTGATGGTCGACAATATTTCTGATCATCATCAGAATCATCGGCGTCATCAACGCGGATGACAAATGTTTCCGTCATCAGGTCTACTACATTGTCATTTTTTCAATATTCTTCTACAATGCTTTTCACTTTACTGCACAATTTCTTCCATTTTTCTTCTCCCATCATGTTTACCTTTTCATTTACTAACTCGATCACGTGACTGATATTCCAACTAACGTTTTTACTAGCCACGTGACCTTTGATTCGTGCCATCTCAATAGGATTAAGATCCGAGTGGTAAGGAGGCAAGCTGAAGGGCAGTGTGGCCATTTTCGGATAAAATTTTATCAATACAAATTTTTTTGAATTCTTCTATGTCGTTTGATCAAGGCATACAGTTCGGGTTTCAGCTTTGTTTGGTTGAAGGACATACATACCTTTTTCGGTCAACCAGGCTTGCATGTCATTCTTTCGACTGTTTGATGTTGGTGCAGCGTCAAGCTATTTTTTGTGATAAGACACATTGTCCACAATCACAACGGCGTTAGGGGGCAAGTTTGGTATTAATTGAATTTGTAGCCATTTATTATAGTTTTCAAAATTCATATTGTCGTGATAATCTCCTGATTTTGCGCCAGCTTTGAATGTAAGCAACGCATTTAGCACAAAACCATTTTCACCACCAGCGTGCATTATAACCAAACGGCTATCTTTTGATATAGGTTTTTTAGACCTTTAGTACTACTACTAGACCAAGATAAAGAGTGGTGCGACGAATGGGAGTTATCGACATAAGATTCATCGGTATAAATTATCGGTCTTCCTTCCTCTCTGTAGTTTCTAATTTTTCTAAGTTATTCAATTCTCTGTAACCTGATTTGATTTGAATAGAAAACTTTTAACCGAACAATCAGTTCGATTAAAAGTTTCTATTCTGTTCGTTTCCATTTGAAACCTAACCATTTTATAATTCGCCTTAAACTTGTTTCAGAACCTTGAAAATTTATGTCGTTCTGTAATTTTGTTCGCAATTTTTCCAAAGTCGGCAGTTCTTTTTCAGTAATATAAAAGTTGTGGATAATTCTTTTTATAAAGTCCTGGTCGAAATATCAATACCGGTTATGGGTTTTTGTTTTATCTTCTTGTTTTTGTTTGGAGTCCGAAATACAGCGAGCAATTCTGAACTGCTTGCTTCTTTTACAATCCGTCTCACTGTTCTCTCTGAAGTTTTCGTAGTTACAGCAGTCCGTTTAATACATTGTTTTAAATTATCTACTTTACCACTATCAGTTTCTTTCCTTATGAAACAATAAACGGGATAAATCATTTTTCTTTCTACTATATAAAACCATCGTGGCAAGAAAGTTTTGTGCGAAACTGTACTTTAGAAGCGGAGCGAACGTAGACTCAAAGCGGGAAGCAATAGTCGACTGACGAACCAATAGCGCACGCGCGCGGACATACATTGTACCCGTCAAGTGCTACCTCGTCGCGCTCCCCATACCACCAATTTCGTCTATAAAGCTGGAAACAATTATCGGACGCGGCTGACAGCCGCGACTGATAAGTGCACGCAGTTGGGACGTGGCTTACGGCGTGGCGTTCCAACACCTTTCCACATAGAACTGTAGACAAAGAAACATGTCGAGTAGTGAAAGTGAGGATGATTTTCTCGAATTAGCGGCGACGGCTGCTTCATGTGGTCCACCCAGAAGGTAAATAACAAGAAGCGTGGGTCCATGACATAAATAAAGATAGAACCGAGCGGGTGAATTCCACACCTTGTATCCTCATTTATTAAGTGATGAACGTCTGTATAGCTTTATTTGAGAGTGAATGAGGATCAATTTAATTTTTGCTAAATCTAATTGAAAATGACATTGAAAAAGAATCAACACAGTTTCGTATTCTATATCACCAAAAGAGGGTTTAGTGGTTGCTTTGAGGTAAGTAAATAAATCAGAAAATTATAAAGATATTATTTAATAAGTTTCAAATGATTTAACCATTGAATTATTACTTCAATACTATTATTTCTTCTTTTGAAATTAAAAATTCTTTAAAAACAGCATGTGCTGGACGCTTGCCTGCAACATGCATTAACATGCAGCATGCAACCCACCGCTGACCCTCGAATCTGCCTCTCCACTACGAATCTCTATCCAAATGATTGAATATTGATTCCAGAGGATTGACAGATATCGAACACCTAAGCAAGTGTTATTTATTATTATAATTATCTAATTCCGCCAACTATTAAATTATTTAGTTCTACGTACGTTTCATGCCAACAAGGCACATCCTCAGGAAATTGCCGACAGTCACATCCACCAGGGTGCAAGGAGCGTTAAAACAACCAACACAACTTCGTTAGACAGGCCGCTGTCATGCAATGGTCAAAGAGCGACGAAAACATTATTAAGACAGCCACAGATCACCACCGATAGACATGCTTGTCAAATGTCACAGACTAACCATCACCAATATTACCCAAGTAGTTACAGGCAAGCGTCCAATAATGGCGATTTATAAACGTCAATTTGGTCGTTGAGCATATTATTATTATCTTTATGTTTTAAAATTTCGAAGGATTCCAAAACATTCAAACGTAACCCTTCTCACACACATGCAAGACATCGAATTTGTGATCATTATTAAGCTTATGACCGGTTTCTAATGGATGTTTAGCAAAATGGGATCTGTCTGATTTATTATTTTAAAGGCCGAAATATGTTCTTTATATCTTTTTCAAAGCAACGTCCGGTTTGTCCTATATATATTGATTTACAGTCATCACAAGTTAATTTATAAATTCCAGATTTTATTATTGTGTAATTTATCTTTATTGTTACATAAAGTTTTCAAATTATTATTTGTTTTAAAGGCCGTATAAATATTATGTTTTTTAATAATCTTGAAATTTTCTCCGAAATTGTACCAAAATATGTCAAACTAGCTATATATTTCTTTTGATCTTTAGATTGTGTTGATAGATACTTTTCTTTATAATACTTTTTGTTTTTATTAATGAGTCCATCAATACATTTTTGCTATATCCGTTTGCCAATGCTATACTGTAAATGGTATTTAAAAAGGAAATTATGATTATTAAGGGGTATGGTGAATAACCGATGTATCATTGATTTATAAGCCGCCAATTTGTGTTGCCATGGATGACAAGAAGAAATGGTATTGTAATATCTGTGCATGGGTTTTCTATATATTTTAAATTCATGTCTATTATTTTTCTGGTTAAGGTCAAATCTAAAAATTTATAGAATTGTTTGTTTCTTCCTCTAGTTTAAATTGAATTTTGGGGTGTATGCCATTAATATAATTTTGAAACAGATCTAATTCTATTGAATTACCCAGCCAACACATAATAATATCGTCCACATATCTAAAATAATACAGGATATTATTATTGTTTACTATGTGCTTAATTTCGAATTCATCCATAAAAATTTCGGCCATTAATGGACTTAAAGGTGAACCCATAGCTAGACCTTCTTTGTATATAAAATTGATTATTATAACGGAAATAATTTTGATTCATGCACAATTCTGTTAATTTTAAGATATCGTCCTTCGCCTGGATGTTTTTGTTTGCATGTGCTGGGTCTTTACGATATTTGTGAACGCCTGGCTGCGCGCAAACAATTGTTGTGAATTCAATTCTGGGATCGAAATTTCCACGACAGCATCTTGCGTGTCAGACGTTAAAGAAGACTTGAGACATTTGTGGAGTGGAAAGTCGAATGTTCGGAGGAGAAGCTGTATGGAATGCGATCTGTGGTGAAAGTGAAAACTGAGGTATAAATTTAGGAGAGGAAACTTGTTGAGTGACAGGAGGAGCAGGTGAGTATGCGATCTGGGATGAGAGTGACGACGGAGCTGCAGACTGTGAGGAATCTTGGGAAGTGAAAGGAAAAACAGGCGAGTGGTAAGAGGTCTGGGGTGAAAGTGACAAATGATGCGTGAACCGAGGCGAGGTGTTCGGAGAAGAAAGGGAGAGTAATGAGTGTCAAATATGGGTGAATGAGGAGAAAACGTATGGCGATTGAAGGGTGATGTTGTTGAACTATTAGTTGAAAACGTTGAAATAGAAGCTCCGTCTTTTTCCAAACACATCTTTTGGTAAGTTCTTTACTGTGTCAGCAACACTACTAAAAAATAGGTTTATATCACTTTTTTTCTGATCTCCTCTGAGATCTTGCTTTCATTAACTTTATCATGTCTTCATGATAATTATCAATGTACCGTTTTTTTGCTGGGTGTCATTTTCATACGATTCATTAGTCTCATGCGAGAATTCTCCAACTGGTACTGCAATTGTGTTTCCATTTTCCATAAATGGCAGCAAGAAGGCCATCTCGTCTTCGAATTTTCATTTTTTGATATTCTTTACCCCTTGGCCGGTCACTGTCTTCCTTCTAGACACAGCGTGGATAAATGCGTTGCGAAGGAGATTCCATTTGTTTTTTCATTCTGTAACTGGAATAAAACAAAATTCAAATGAGTTAATTCGGTTCCTTTATTTTTTTTTTAGTTTTTTGCAACCGGAGAATCATTTCGATTATTAGGATTTAGATACAGAATGGAGTTCAGTACAGTAAGAAATATTGTTCAAGATGTCAGTATTGCTGTTTGGAAAAATTTTCAAGATATATTTATGCCAAAACCTACTAAAGAAAAGTCGAAGCAAATTGGTAAAGCATACAAACATAAATGGCACTTCCCTAATTGTATAAACAGTAGATGGCAAACACGTTATGTTGTTTTGCCCACAAAATGTAGGGTCATCATTCTACAATTATAAAAACTGACATTCCGTGGTTCTTTTAGCACTAGTTGACGCCACTTACAAGTTTATTTATGTTGATGTTGGTGCATTTGGACGTAATAGTGATGGAGGATCAGCACTAGGAATTGCTCGATCAGCACTAGGAATTTCCTTGGCGACGAACACTGCAGATGTGCCAGAAGATATTTCTCTGGAAAATTGTGGAGAACCCATGCCGTATGTTATTGTTGGAGACCAAGCATTTCTGTTAAAACGATATTTAATGAGACCATATAGTAAAGAAACTGCCTGTATTGACACAAAGAAAAAAACCTTTAATTATAGATTATCTCGTGCTAGAAGGACCTTAGAAAACGCATTTGGCATTTTAGCAGCAAGACGGCAAATATTTCATGCTGATATTGAAGTTCAACCCGAATTTGTCGATAAAATTATTTTAGCTTGCTGTTGTTTGCACAGCATGCTACGTAGGGACAAAGACGATAATTTTTTATGCAAGAAGAACACCATAATGGTACACCAAAAATTTTTATATCATTGGAAGGTACTCACCAAAATTCTACCCAAGAAGCATTTGCTGTGCGTGACAAATTTAGTGACTACTTTATTTCTGAAAATGGGCTTGTCTCTTGGCTAAATGTAGATAGAAATTAAATTGTATCAATTAAATAAGCAATAAACTTGTATCATTTTTTTGAAAAATATTTATCACGACTTCGTTCGCGTAATTTAGTAGCGTAACTTCAATTGGTAACAGTCTTTCAATCTTAATTAATCAATCCACAATCTTTGGGGGGTAATACTAGTAGTAAGGTCAAATATGTGTTATTTAAAGTAAAGACATGGTTGAAACATATTCAGGCGGTTAGACGGTTTCTTAAACACCCCGCGCACCAGGCAGCCAGGCTGCGGCAGCCAGAATATTTGCGCAGCCAGTTATAACAACCAATCAACGACTAGTCTAGATCCTTCCGTCGAGCAATATGGACGTTGAAGAACTTATAATTATTGCTTACCTATCTCGTAAAAAACGCAAAACAAAGAAAAGACACTGCTTACTCCAAACCTATTTCAAACATATTCGCGCATTCCCAGACCGGTTTTTTAACTACACGAGGATGTCAGTGCAATCGTTTGATAACCTTTTGGAAAAAATACGAAATTCAATCAAGGTCATTGATACTCCTATGCGAGCTTATATAAAACCTGAAGAAAAACTGGTGATAACTTTGAGGTGAATACGGAAATGAAAGATATTGGTAATTAGTCTTAACATTTATTATTTATTTCTTACATGTATGGTAATGAATTACCTAGTTCAAGTTGTCTTGTGTAGTAAATAATTCTAGTAATTCATAACCCTGAGACATATCTGTTGCATTTGTGTCAGTTGGTGATAACGCATCAGTATAAACAGTATTGTCTTTCCTGTCTGGAACAGCCGTAGAATACCCACGGCGGCCTTCAGTGGTCGAGGCTTCTGGTCTATAATTCGAGTGTGTCGAGTATCCATAGCGATACTGCCCACTGCTTGTGGTTTCCGGTCCATATTCAGTCGAGTATCCTTGACCTTGGCGATATTGTTCACTGAACGATGTTTGTGGTCTATATGATCTGGCGGCCGATGTCCCTGGTTCATAATCAACATAACGTTGAGAAACGGACTAAATTCTGAATCGTGAGTTTCCATTTGAGCTCTTTTTATAACTTCAATTAACTCCATTTTTGTAGAAAGCTTACGATGTCTCGGGATGTTTTTAAAATCATCTAGAAGTGAAAGTATAGTCTATCTGAATCAGACTCTTGCTGTCTTTCACGCTCTTCTCTCATTACAATACTTTCCCTTAATACCTGCACCAAATTATCATCGTCACTTGTCTTCTTCTTTTTGCAAACAGGTCGTTCACCTTGAGTACTACCGCTGTTAGCGTTGGTTTCGGCAGTGCGTGTTTCATCCATGCTATTTTGAGTTTCATTAATTACCACGGTAGGCCGAAGAAAATGAAGTTGTTCGAAATATACGTATGAAGCTGCTGATCCACTTTTAATACCAGCTCTGCGTTTTACTTCCCTGCTGTAACTAGTCCTGATCTTCTTCCACTTGTTCTGTAAAGATTTGCCTGAAAATTATATTTGTTCTTTGTTACAAATATCTTACTACAGGATGTTCTTTAATGGAATTGAGTCATAATTATCGGATTGGACATACGACTGTCCGAGATATCACACATGAAGTTTGCATAGCGATTTGGGAGAATATGTCATCGTTTCCAGAATTAAATGAAGAGAGGTGGCTTGAAATAGCAAAAGGTTTCAATGAAAATGCAAACTATCCTAATTGCGTTGGTGCCATCGATGGCAAGTAGAGATGAAACGGATATCCGGTAACTATCCGGTATCCGGCCTATCCAGCGGCCTTAATACTATCCGGCCGAATACCGGATATTTACTATTTGGCCGGATAGGCATCCGGCCGAATTAAAAAAAGTCTGGATAAAAGAAATATTTTTTAAGTAATTATTTGCTTTATTTAGTTAGCTTTAGTATCACATAAGAAACATAATTAGTTTTAGTTTTAAATTTTTAATCACACAATAGCAAAATAAATGTAATAGAAAGAAAATTAATTAATTAGTACTCATAGTGCACTAAGGGTAAATTATGGTGAATAAATACTAATTTCTGTGACAGAGGTAACAAGCGGTTTCGCTTCTCTTCATAAATAAGGCCAGCTTCAGAAAAAAGTCTCGCAGTACACACTGCTGCAAGGTGCTGAAAGATAGATCTTGGCAAACTTTGTTAAATTTGGGTATTGTTTGCCATTAGCTGCCCACCAAGAATAAGGGTCACGATTGCGATCAATTCGCACTGACTTGAGATAAATATCCAGCTCACAGGTTATCGCGTTTCTTTCTTTATGTTGAACCTGGTCAGTATTGTTTTCATTTGCTACCTCATCAAAGCAGTCCCAAAACGTGTCATGAGCTTTGCGAGATACAGCTAACTCTGTCTCTCCTCTACTCTTTTAGCCGGTGTTGAAGATGAACTGCTACTTGACGACTCTTCACAAGACATTTTAAATATTCCAATAAGATCTCCTGGCGTGCTTTGCAGCATCAATCCCAAGTAGTTTGTTTTGAATCTCGGGAAGTGTAGTTGCAATCAAGTAGTTTGAGTCTTGACTTATGGAGTTAAAACGAGTTTCTAATTCAGCTTTTAACGAGGCTCGCATATGTAATAAATCAGAGTTCTTTGCTCAGTTTCAGCTTTATTTATATATATTTTTTAAAGCAGTAACGTGTGGTATAACTCGACACGCAGGATAGTCCAGAACTTGTTATTTTAGTAATTTTTTCGAAGGGCTTTAATAAATTGATACACTGCTCCATTAAACTCCACTGTTGAGCTGTCAAATTTATGAGTGTATCGTGATCAGCCATTTCTACAATGATATGGGCCTGTTCTAACAAACATTCAATCATATAAATAATATCTGCTCGATGCCTGTAAACTTAGCTCTTTTGAATCGTCAGCAGTTTTCTTGAGCTAAACCTGAATGATTGAAGTGTCACAAGTCGCCTCCAGCAGCAATCATTGCTGTCACTTCAGTCTGGACTTTAAGCGACTCGTTTATAGCTCTTTGAAGCGTATGTATAAAACATCTAGCAGAATCGTACTTAGCCAAACAACCCCTTCACCATATTAGCACCACTATCATGAATAATAAATGTATTTTAGTGTGCTCAATATCCCAGCGGTCTGCGACAAAGTTAAGTTCCATTGCTATATTTACTCCTGTGTGTGAACCTGAGCAGGCTTTATTGCCAGAACTCCGTGTTCTAGTTTAAATTCAATGATATCCAATGAGCTGTGAAGCTCAGAAGCTAACATTATCGTGTAAGCAAGTCCATATGTCAGATGTCACTGAAATAGCGAAGGCACTCGAAATGTCAATACGTTTGATTTTCTCATAAATTCTGTCATATATATCAGGGACGATTTTTGGGTAATATAAGTCCGCTTGGCAATTTATACAAAGGGTAAATCATGTTCTAGGAGTCTAGTGAACCGGTTCTTTCCACCTATGGACTAGGGTTGCCAACTTTTAAAAGTACACTGGTTTGGATAGGAAAAATAAAGTATTAGGCAGAAAGTAGTATTTTTCAAATTTTATGTTTTATTGCTTTAAAACAATATTTTGGTGTTTTAGCATACTAACAATTTTTTGTTATCTTTAAATGTTGCAAAGCTTGTTTGACAATCAAAATTTAAATTTAAATAAATAAACAATTCGTTTTAATTAAATTTATTGATGCTCTATTTCTCGCCACTTTAGATTCATTACTGAAAAAACTCTTTCAATGAAAGCTGAAGTGGCAGGAATGGAGGATAATTTTGTTATATTTGGTAAGCTATCAGATGCATTTTAAGTATATATTGCCATTTTCAACTGTACTTTTCATGATAATTCTTTATTACCATCAGTGAATTTTCTTTGGATCTCTTTAAGTCTTATAGATTCGGAATACATATCGTCCATATTAATATTTAATCTGTCTTGTAATTTGGCCTTTGTAATAAATATTCAAATTTACCTCATTTTTAAGACATGTTAGAAGTATTGAAAGCCAGTTATCTTGCTAAAATCAAACCATTTTATCATATAATTTAAGCTCATATCAATAAAGGTTGAAAAATTACTGATAACTGTATTGAATGTTTCGTGACGACTTTGAATTTTTGTAACCTCATTTTTGATTCATAACCAAAGTACTTATCAATTTTCTTTGTTCTAATTCGTTTCTTAAATTATCCATAATAATATCATAGACATCTAGTATAGTTACATCATTTCCTTCCAGACGTTTTATCGTTTTATTAAATATATTAAACATGTGGTTGTTGTAGATAAATTACAACTTCCCTATCCTGTTGACTTAGTTTTAATTAATTTTTTATATAATTACAAAATTATCACCTAAACTTATAAAATAATTACTTATTGGTGCTCTAATTAAGTAAAAGGTGTCAATGGCTGGAAGTAGTGATAACCAATGTGTGCCAATATGACGTTTGATTTCGTGAAATTGCCATCAACCATAGATACAAATTTTTAATCATCTCTTCTGCAAGCAGATACCGAAAATGACTGTATATTTTTAAAACAATATTTTCTATGTTACAAATCAAGTAGCCCATAGCATGTTTCACTGTATTATGGACAATGTGTATGACAGTTGCTCTTTATTAGGTTTGGTACTTTTTTAATATTTGTATACAATGAGTGATGAATGCCAAAATTAGCATTGCAATTGTCTGCACTGAGACCTGATACTTTGAATGAACGTTGTGGGATTCCATAGACTTCTTTAATAGCTTCTAACACATCAGCAGATTCATTTACAATTTTCGTAGAAATCTATCAGTTTAGTTTGGATTCCTTCATTTATTAGAAAATATTGCACTACGAGAGAGAAAATAACCTTAATATTCTTTTGTTTGATGCACTGTTTATACTGGATACATCAATAATAAATCATTTATTACACTTTTCCATAAGAATATGGACCTAATACTTCTGTCACTAAAGCTTCCATTTTAGTTCTGCAAGCGTATTTTACTAGCTATTTTAGAATCTACAATTACAATTTTGTTTAATTTATTTAGGCAATCCATATTATAAGATAAATTATGCTTCACAGTGTAAAGTCAATGCCAATTCCGCTGCTGTAATATTCTCATCATCACTAGATCCTTGACATCTTGATTTAGTATTAGATGTAAGAAAA
>BGZK01002336.1:0-62938 GCA_005406025.1 Eumeta japonica | reverse complement strand
TAATTCAAAGTATCCAATGAACTGATCAACGGAAGTATAAACTTACCTATAATTCCACAGGCAGTTGTTTAACTACAAGATGGCAAACCCAACGTATATATACGCTGGGTGAATTATATTCTCTTAGTTGTAAATTAACCTCTACATACATATTAATAAAAATTTTGTTACCTTTGTACTATATAGTTATACAAAGGTAACTGAAATTTAAATCATACATACTTAAGTAAAGAACAATTCATCATATTTCATAACAACATTTCTGCATATTATACAGTCTGGAAGTTCGCCACTCGTTGGGTTGTATTATCATCATATCGTCGTATTATCAGAGGCGATGCGCCATATCTCATTTAAATGCACATGCTGCATAAACTCAGTGACCTCCGAGTATTTTTGTGCAGTCTATTGTCTTGTTGAATTATAAAAATAAAACAAAAACAAGAGTGGCAGAATTAATCTCAGTTATATAAATCAACTATAATTGTAAAAGTACGTACAATTCAACAAACGCGAGAATAGTTTTAGTTTTGTCGTGTATCTATGCAATTTTTTCATATTATCATGGACATTATGGAGAAGTTGGTTTATTTGCTCAGTTTCATCGCTTTTGCAATAATTATAGCGTAGGGCAACAGCTAACGTAGGATGCATAAGCATAAGTAAATAGGAAAAACTCGTGTTTACACACTGTTTTTCAAATAAATAAACAGGTTAATAATCTTTTTTTGACATGATAACGACTTATAAATCGATGAACGCCGGCTGCACGCATGAAAAAGCATGACTCATTGTCACGTTCCGCCTGAGCCGAGCGTGCGAGCGAGAGCGCGGAACAAGCGATAGAGAGGCACGATCGGTCTAAGCGTTCGGCTTGTGACGCATCTACCTCTCTTCCACTCCATCGTCCGATGAAGTGGAAGAGAGATATAAAATAATGATAATTATTTTGTATCTCTCATGATGATACGATTATCATTACTAGACGATACAAAATAATGATAATTCAGTGACAATAATCCAATTCAATTCATGAAAGTATGCGATTTTTCATCAATGTTTTCTTATGACGTTATCACATAAAATTATCGTCCATAAACCAACTTTACACACAACCAATTTTTGTAAATGTCATTTTGGAGAAAAATTGTCGAAGAAAATGAAAAAATTAAAGATGAAAAATAATTGTGTAATCTAAAAAAATTAATACACGTCTTCCGATAGTTTTCGAAATTTTGAATTTGGGTATTAAAAACAGTGGACAAGTAAGCTTCGCATTTACAAAACAATAGACAATAGTCAAATTAAAATCTTATTTCAACACTGTCAAATGTTTATCAAAGTAGTAAATAAAATGTATTTACTACTGATACATTGAGTTAACTATACTCACAGCCCGTAACTTAGATGTAACCGAACTTTTATATAAACCATTGGATTTTAGAGTAAGCCATAAAGATAACTTGTTACCGGTAATTTTAAGAAATTGGTGCAAATTGTAGAACTATATATTTAATATTCGGATAATATTTTTTTGCAAATTCATGATTATGAATTGATGTATTATCATTTTTTCACAAATAAATAGCTAATTTTTTTACCGATAGAAAGAAAATGATTGATCGGCGTTAGGAGTTGAGGATTCAAACCTCCGATTTTATTTACATGAATATTAATTTCATTTCATGCATATTTTTATTTATTAATTTTTAAATGTTATTAATTATAAAGATTTTATTAAACCCTCCCCTTTACCCTTAACTAAAACCTGGGTACACCCCTTGTTGGACATTCATCCTTTAAATTTTAAAATGAAAAAAAAAAATAATTAATGCAACATAAAAGCAGTTTCGGTAAAGAAGTTTAATAATAATCTTCTAACTGTATAGAAGTTAAAGGCTTTTGTAAATTTATCAATATGTATTTGCAATAAGTTTTTGCGAAGAATGAGATCAACTTTTATAATATATTTTGTTTATATATTTTACAATATTACCTACATACCCGTAATTCCATAGACATTACAGAAGTCCTTACTATAGAACTTATTTTGTATTTTCCATTGCAAATGAATCGAAATTTAGATCGGAATCAGATTCGTCTTTGAGACCGAAATAGAATTGTTTGGATCGAGTTTGAGACCGAAATCGGATTGATTGGATCGAGTTTGAGACCGAAATTGGATTGATTGGATTGAGTTTGAGACCGAAATCGGATTGATTGGATCGAGCTTGAAACCAAAATCGAATTGATTGGATCGAGTTTGAAACCGAGATCGGATTGATTGGATTGAGTTTGAGACCGAAATCGAATTGATTGAATCGAGCTTGAAACCAAAATCGAATTGATTGGATCGAGTTTGAAACCGAAATTGGCACTGCGACGACGATCGATGCTCAACGGCGGTTAAGAATTGATATTGGATTCGGGATCGGAATAGATAAGGATTATGACTGAAATCAAAATCAAAATTGAAAGGATCTTTGAGAACGACATTTGGATTTGTATTCGAGCGGTCGAAACTGCAGGCGATTCTACTACTCTTAAACGAATGTTATAGAACATTCCTTAGAGATCTTTAACCCACGAAGAAAATGAAGTATATAGAGCTACAATATATATAAATCAATGACCTATACGAAAGTAAATATTATTCAAATGAATTAGCAAATATTTATTTCAAATAATTTTAATATTCATCCCAATTTTTTCATACTTTGGAATTCTATCCACGAGTTTGGATATTTTAACCTTAAGAGAGGAAACTGAAACATCATTTAAAAAAGGAGGTACTAATATGTTTTATTACTTCCAGATTACCACCAAATCCGTACGTGGAGATCCTGTATTTCAATAACAACGCTATAAAGACCTACTGGCCAGATCCGTTCAGCGATCTTCCCAATTTGAAAGTGCTATCGCTGTCGCAAAACGATTTAGTTGAGATCACTCAGGACCTTCTAGCGGACGTGTCAAAATTAGAAGTCTTGGATTTGTCTTACAATAAGTTGATGGATTTCAATAGACTCGACTTTGCATCGCTGTATAACTTGAAAAAGTTGAATTTACAGAGCAATTCATTGAAAAAAATACCAGTGGACAGTCTCGAAAATGTCACGAGTTTGGAAGATTTAGATCTGAGTAAGAACGGCATCTACGATTTGCTTCTAGAACGTTCGGAGTCTGTTTCGCTGAGGAGTGTGAAGAGATTAAACCTCAGTGGGAACAGAATACGTTCCATCACGCAGACCTCCTTTCCACAGCAAAATTTTTTGTAAGTATTGTTTTTGAATTATCATGGACTATTGAAATCGCTTTATAAAAGAGAACGATTCGAATTGTTCATAATTTGAAATCCATAGATAATGTGAAAGAAGTGAATAATACAATATTCAATACACCTGTAATAAACGGAGTATGTTACTCACTGTATATATTACATCTGTTACAGAGAGCTGCTGGATCTGTCTAACAATATTATAGAAAATATAGAAGAAAGCGCTTTTTTGGTGTGTGAAAATTTAAGAGAACTAAATCTTGGACAGAACAATTTAACGATAACATTCGCATTGCCAACGTCGCTTCAGATAATCATCTTTAGACAGAATGCTTTACATCGCTGGCCGAAATTCCCGAGCGGAATTAAATATGTTGACTTATCATTGAATAAAATCGATGAATTGTACAACGAGAACACAGATTTTGATAATTTAGAGGTAAATGCTAATTACAATGCGCATTACAACGCACATTGTATTGTACACAAGTCACTCGGAAATTAAGAACTTATTCGGACTAAAAAAACAAATTAATACTATCACTTATTTCTATTACACATATAAATGGTTATCGATAACTAGCTGTGATTGTGACTTCGTGCACATTTTACTTTTAAAAAAATTGACGGCCCAAGCAATGAGATTTTTCGTTCTAATTATATCTTATAAGGGATTTGAAATGATATAAAGTTTGAAGAATAAAGATTTCTCTTCATAATAGTGTACTTTTTACACCAAATACGTTCATTCTGTTAACCAACTGTAATGCACACACGTGCAATCAACTGATTTTCTTTGAACTAAAAACCTATAACTTGCTTTAAGCTACGCTCAAATTACCTGTGTAAATTCCATGAAAATTAGTCTATAGTTTTGTAAATGAGCCTGTACAGACAGACAAAAAAGTAAAAGTCTTAATAATGTATTCTGTTACACTTCTTATGACTCGCAACCAGTTTTTGACAAATATATTCAAGCACGGACACGACGATTTTAGTATTATTTATATAAGTATATATTATGAAATCTTTAAAAAGTATAGAATAGTGTTATTTATGATAGATTTCATAATCAGGTCAATTATAATCGCTTTTCAGGTACTAAATATATCTGGAAATCAACTGAAAGAGTTCGATGTGCAAAAAAAGTTACCAAAATTGTTTAGCTTAGACATATCATACAATTTACTAGAAGAAGTTCCGCCAAGTCTCTCCACTCAAAACCTACCCAGTTTGGAGGAATTGAAACTAGATGGTAATCCCATCCACAACATATATTTTAAAAACATTTTGACATTGCAATACTTACACGTGAACGATTTGGACTCTCTGAGCGTCGTGGAAGACAAGGCATTCAGCAATGTCGCCGGAAGGGATACGGATTCGGTGGACGATTTTGGCAACGGCAAGTACTGCTTCAGCCTGTTCCTGTCCGGCAGTCGTTCGTTGGTGCGAATCGAGAAAGGCGCGTTCGAAGGCGTCTCTTTATGTTTCGTGAGTAGCCTATTGTTAAGGATTCAATCATCTGAATGCGGAGGCATACTTTCCTCCAAGATCTTTTTTACGTGTAAACGGACTCAGCCTTAAGCCCCCCGCGCTGGCCCAGTAGGGAGCTGAAAACGAGTGATGACGTCCGCGACCGACAGCTTGACCTGCTCTTCGAGGCACTGAACGACCGATTTGATTTGGCTTAAAAATTCATTAGTCAATTCGCCCTTTATCATGATCCATCTCCAGTAGTTTTTGATTCAGAACGACATTGTGAATTAATGGGCCGCTTTATACGTTAAGGTGCTATAAGTACCTTAATTAACATTAAAATTACGAGGATGGGTAATATTAACTTTTGAATTCGAATCAATTCACATTCGTTTCTTTTTAGTTGTATTATGAAATTAGATGTTTTATATAAGAAATTTGATAATTTTCTTGGCATTATATTAGTAACTATGATATTATTAATTTGCTAAACATAATAAAGATCGGTTTAGCACATATGCTGTAAATCTTTTTTTACTCCTTAAACAGGTAAACAGACAAAAATTTAAGATTGTAATATTATTTTCTCACATATTTGTTGACATGCTACTGCAGACCACGCGTTAGTCACCGGCCGGCAACTCACTGGTGACCTCTCTGGAGTAGCGGTTGTCCACGAGCGGTTGTGACCTTTTGGTGGCCCAATGCTCATTTAAAGCTCAACAATCCCATAAAAAAAAAGTTTCATTCGCTAAACATTTATATTCTTCTCTGAATTTTGCAAACGGATCGTTTCAACATCACTTTAATCCAACTAAAAACAACACTATTCATCAGCCTGCATAATATAAACGAAATTTCATAGAAATGTGTTGAACTGTTTAACTGTAAAAGCAGAATAAACAAACAAACTTATTTTCGAACTTGTATAATATACGAATATTCCTAACGAAAAAGAAATTTGTTGATATTCTTTGCAAATCTATATGAACAACTTTTATCTGTATTTTAAAACGGCAACTGATTTTCAAAGATCCTCTACATTTCGATTCACAGCTGGATTTGAGTAATAACAACCTGACACATCTCCCTGAAGATCTGCTTTTGTGGTCTGAAATAAGGGATGGAATCGACCTACAAGGCAACCCTTGGGATTGCACATGCAATCTACAATGGATGATGAAGATGCTGCTGCCAGACATGTATAAAAGACATCCGCAATTTCTAGCAGAATTCAGGTTTGTCCTTTGCTGTTTTTATCGTATTGTAAACTTTTATTTTTTACACTAAACTGGCATATATACAAGAATTTAACACAATCAAACTTATTTTTATAAACTTTTCTTCACAAAATTGATACGAATAGACGTATACCGCATGGAATCGATCATATGTCTTCCCGCTAATATTCATAATCTTCTTCTTTTTTAAAATAGTTTTGCTAAAGAAACCATAGTCATTGAAATGGCCGTTTTTGAGAAAAATAGCTCAAAACGTACGAAGAACAACCCTAGCGCTTAGTAGCACGATGCGCGCCTCCAAACTCGCCTACCCCCTCAACCGAGGCTCGCACGCGGCAGGCGCCGGCAGCCAGTGTCTAGCAAGTCCACCACGCATCCGCCTGTCGGCGCGCGGTTAACGAGGCTTTAGAGGTTTAGAGATTTTGTTATAGTGTTACATTTACGATATTGACGTTTTTGAAACTAAGATTGTGTGTGATTAATATTGAAGTGTTTAATAACAATGCTTTTCACTTCTATTGAATATGCCAACATGATTTTTTGTTGGGGAGTTTGCAGAGGTGACATCTCTGCGGTTATAAAACTTTATACTGAAACTTACCCTGACAGTCAAGAACCTGCGAGTCCACGAATAAAATTGCGTGATGTTTATCGTTTACGCATTAAATTGGCCTTAGTTTGCCTTGTTTGTTTAGAGGTGAGTGGAACACGTGGAAAATCAGAGAGTAATATAATAATACTTTCAACGACCTTTAAATCAGTGACAACATCAAGTGTCAATTGTAGGTAAGTGACTAGATAAATTCTTTAAAAATAATACATCGCATAGCCCATTCGGCACGTGCCCAGACATGACACACGGCGCGTTGGCGCCGCCTGGCCAAACGTAGGGTTTTCTCTGTATTATTTTATATTAATTATAAGCATAATTTTAATGATATATTTTTGTTATACATATTTACTTTGGCAAAGTTGTTCTAAAAAAGGAGGTGATTATGAATATTTACGGAAAGTTGCATGATCAATTTAACCCTGTATACGCACGTCTTTTTTCTCAATTTAATAAGTATAGCAAAAATTACGCGGATTGAGATTCAGATGGTATTTTTAGTTATTAGTGTTAATATATTAAATACTACCCAACGGCCAGTCTTCCAAAAGCTTCGTGTGCAAATTATATATGAATACGAAACGTGCTTGCTAAAGATGGTCTCGCTGCCCGAAGTTACTCGAATTCCAATGCAAGACGCTGCATTCGCAATTACTTTGCGAAATAACATCTGAAACAACCAGATATGCATAAAAATGGAAATAATCGATACATATTACAGAACCACCATATCAAAATGGCAGTGAACAAGCCGCAACGCTTTTAGAGTTCACGAAAAGGTTTTAAGAGGCGACTAACATTAAGACTGATGATAAGCTAACGATGTAGTACCGGCCACGGACAGCCGCTGGTTACAGGTGACCCACTGATCCTCGACCGTCCGTCATCGAAGAGGCCATGACCGGCTACGTGAACCTGAAATGGAGACAGATAGAGCGGAGGTGCCGAAATAAGAATTGGGGCACCTCGGTATGGGCGTCACAAAATGTCAATAAAAAGTTGTAAGACTATTTTTCAAGAACAAATCATCTGCGGAATAACTATTGCACGACGAGAACTTGAAAGTTCTCAAACCGGCGATTATCTATTTAGAAGTGAGAAGTGCCTGACACTTTGAATACTAAGCTGTCTACTAAACGTGGTAACTACGGAACAATCGTTTAATGCAAAGCGCCATTAGATTAGAATTATCTAATGCGTTTTGCATTAAATATTTATATCTAACAGTGAACCCTTAAAGGCTATTGATGATGACATTGAGTGCGATATCAAAATAAAAGAAAGAATAAACGAAACAAAAATATTACTATGTATTACTACATCTTGTACATGGAATTTATTTATATGCCCTGCGGAACAACTATAATTCTAACCCTATTTTTGAGGAAAAATACTTTATTGACATTCAAATCACTATTAAAGTCTTGAGTATATTACAATTCTTTATTACAGATGCCAAAGTCCCAGAGCAGTTCAAGGTCTAAGGTTGGTCCACTGGTATAACTGGACAGAAGATGCAATGTGTAGCGCCACTTATATGCGATCTGGTTCACTAGAATCATATATTGTAAGTTGTCAATGCTTGGCATGTTTTTCTATTTCTTACAAAAAATAAATACTAAAATATTCTACTCGTGTTAAAAACTATTGTTAATTAATGCAGTAAGTTATAAAAAAAAAATTAATTCTAATTAGATTCGAGAGGCGGTTCAAAGGAAAAACTGCCTTCCAAATGAATGATCAATTCATAAAATGTAATGACATATTTGAAGTATTTATGTAATGACCTATATGTTATGAAGATATTTTGAATTGGAAAAAAGTTACATTGAACATGTATGGGGCTTTAAGCCCACGCAAATATTGCGGTTATAGCATTAATATAAAAAAAAATATTTACTTGGAGTTTACAAATCATTTTCAAAATATATTAACAAACTAACGACACCGTGTATTAGATACAAGAGTCGTTCATTCAAGTTAAAAACTCATTTAACAATCCATTCATGGTTAGGTTTCGAACCTGATAATTTCTGATTGCTCTTTACCTCTGAGCCACCACTGCTTTTTTTTTTTATTTTAAATTCTAGGCATTGTTCAGTCTAATCCATTTGAATTATATTTTAATCATGTTTTATCAAGTCAAAAATTAAACAATTATATAGTTACTGGAATTTTCTATTTCAGTTTGATTCTACATCTGATTCGGACTCACCATCAGTTTCCGGATATTCTTTGCTGGAAGTCATATTGGGAGCTATTGTAGTCCTAGGCGTTCTCATTATAGTAGCGCTCATGGTAGTTTTGGTACGCGGCCGGCGCCGATATCGCGTGTACCGCGCGACCATGAAGCGGAAACGTCAAAACAACAATGACAACAAAAGTACAAATGGCGTCCACAAAGACCAGTATTCCGCATTAAATAAAGTATAAATTATAGAAAATAACTAATTATATTGTAAATAGTAGATATTAGTAATAGATTTTATAATTTTATTAAAATTTCAAATAAAACATATAAAAACGTAGGAATTTTAATTTCGGAACAATCATAAGGCGATTTGTTTGTGATGATTTGACAAATAGTTCGACAGTTATCTGAACATACATGTAACTTTGAGAAAGGCATCGGTTATTTTCGAGAGCATTAAAACCATTGGTGGTAATTGTGCACTTAACACAACATCGGTATACTCATTCATAGCAATTGCTTTTACAGACTTCTTTAGCTTGGGCGCAACCTCATATTTTAAATCCGATAAAGTTATAATTATTAATGATAAATAAAAGTGAAATTGTACAAAGAGCTATAAATTGAGTATTATCACGAAAGTAACAGCGTCGTTATACAGTAATGAAGCTCGTACACACGAATGTGTCAGCAATTTCAAAGATACACGCCATATCAATTGTATAATTATACAGAATGGACACAATTCTGTATAAATTACATTGATACCTTTAGGGTCCATTACTGTTAACCACCACTTTTCATATTTATATTAAACTCTCACGTATCGAAAATTCATAACATTTTTGCTACTTTAAAAAAAACTATTCTACGTTTCTTATCTTGTAAAAAATTGGTTGCCTGTAAAGTCGGTATACGGGCGAAAGTTTTACGTGACAACGACTTTGAGTGGTAAAATCATTTTAATGTGAATATTCATTCGTATAGTAGGAAGAAGGATGAAATAATAGTAACAATTTAAAACATTTATTTATACAAAGAATTATATTTAAAACATTAATTTATACAAAGAATCTCGCACTGAATTTCATATTAACAAAATTTTATTTTTACCTTTACACATACATACGTATTTATATACAAATATACATACAATAACTTGCAATACATTTCGCTTTTAAGCGGGCTAACTGTGCTCGAGTGGAAGGGACGCGTGCCTTTCACTTTTTATGTCTGTCTCTCTCGCTCTTAGGCGGGCTAACCATGCCCGAGTGGAAGGGACGCGTGCCTCTCACTCGCTCTCATTGTGAGCGCATAACGTGAGCGGAGCGTAACGCAGTTTCTTGAAGTGTCACCCGGCAAACCAATTTATAAGACTTTGTCACGTCAAAATATTTTGTGTCATTGAATTTTACATATTGCTAGTACATAATACTCCAAATGATACTAATAAATAAATGTAAAAAAGACTACAATAACGTAATTAATTGTAGAACACTTTACATTTTGATTCTAGGAAATGTATTAATAATAATTCACTAAGCGCCATGTGTTGAACAATAAGAAGCCTAAATAAAGTGATCCTGTGTTAAATCAAATAAAACTGTATTTGGGATTGTAATTCTCAAAAAATAGGCAATATGCTTCAACAGCCTTAATATATGCATCTTGCTGACTAAAATAAGACTAGCAAATTAATTTGAAATGTACTTTATGTTCATATAAGCATTTGCGCAGTTATGACAGATCCTATTAGATACGTCGCATTAAAAATAATAAGAGTTATAACGCACATTGAAATTTTAAAAATAGAGGTGCATAGCAAAAACGAAGGCAGTATCGTTTATGAATATGGATACAAATTTTCAATAAGTTTTTAATTTTTCAAAATCTAATCAAAGACTTGTGCTTATTAAGTGTATATATTATAAATCAATTATATTTGTCAAGGTTTATCAGACAAATGTTTTGTAAGTGAAGAGTCAAAATCAAATATTGCACTATATACTAGCCCTTTACCATCTGCTTCATTGTGTGTAAACTTCAGCGATAGTTTTATTTTATAATTTAAAATTACTCGCAATTTATAAGTGTCATTATATTTAAGAACAGATACTATTCTCTATTTAAAAATCTACATCTCTGCAAATTTTTATTATATATTAGGTGGGAGATATTTTTTTTTCATATTTCATGAACAAAAAGTTGCAGTACAATATCTGTGATTGTGCTCTATGTATTTGGCTAGTTTTGATAGCATTAAATAGATGACATTTAAAAAAAGATAATTAAAAGTGAAAACAGCGTCTCGCCATTTTTCTATTGTTTTCCTGTCCACCCAAATTAGTGAATCTAATGTAGAAATTCGATACATTTTAAAGTTTTATTACAAAAAAGGGAGAAATGTGACACAACGCACGAAAAAAAATTGTGATATTTATGGACCTAATGTAGTGTCGGTAAGAGTAGCATAAAACTGGTTCAATTATTTCAGTCTGGTAATTTTTATGTCAAAAATATACCTTGCTCTGATCGACCTATTATAGATAAAGTTGATGCCAATTTGAAAAAAGTGGAGCAAGATTGGCATATTAATTTTTACGTCATAGTTGAAGAGTTGGGAAATACCACAAAGCAGTTTTAACTCATTTGAAAAAAGCTGGATATACAAAAAAAGCTCGATAGTTGAATCCCATACGAGTTCACTGAAATAAATCTAATGAATTGTGTACTTATTTGTGATTCTCCATTGAAACATAATGAAACTGATCCGTTTTTGAAAAGATTGATTACTGATAATGTAAAATGGATTACCTGTGATAAGAGCATGCAAAAAATAATATGGTTAAAAGGCAAGCAAGCTCCACAGGCTATAGCAAAACCCGGACTAACTCACTATAAGTTGATGCTATTTGTATGGTGGGATTGGAAGGGCATTATTGATCATGAGCCTAATTAATCAATTAATCAACAGAATGGGTGTGGTTTTTCACCACGATAATGCTAGATCACACATATCTTTAGTCACTGCAAATATTGAGTTTTTTTTTGGGAATTGAAGAAAAGGAGGGAAGAAGGAAGCACCATATAGCCCTGACTTTGCACATTCAGATTTACACCTGTTTCAGTCTCTTTAGAATTCTGTAGGTAGTGTTAGGTTTAGAGTAAGAGAGGACTGTCAAAACTACTTTTCACAGTTTTTGTATCAGAAATCCTATAATTTAATCAGCAATGGGATTATGTTACTACCTACAAAATGGCATATAAATAATGTAAATAAAATATGATGAAAACTTATCTTGAATTTATATACAAAAATATATGAAAAAACTTTTTCCCCTCACCTAATACATGATGATAATATTGAAAAGATAGCATTTTTGCAATATTTCACAGTCTAAAATTATGCACAATGTGATAACCTAACTGATTAAAATTTGATATATTCTGATATTACTCAATGAATAACTTAGTAATTAATAACGAATTGCTAACATTTACTACAAATATTGTAATTAAGAATAATCAATCTCTTAGACAATTTAAAAGTTATGATTTTTTTTCAATTTGAACACCAAAAAAACATCAGATAATACAATCTATTTCTTTATAATTATCCCGTGTGATTGGTCTTGAAATTAAAGCCATGAAGTGATTACATCAAAATGTTATAATAAAATATAACAATAAAACATTATTCAACATCATTGAAACTTACATTTAGCCTTATATACACATAAAACTTTAAAGCTTTATTATATAAATAGCACTGTCGTCTGGTGAAGTACAAAAGTACATCAACTATACTGACATCACAGCTTAAATATCAATAATCAAAATAAAATTTGTATTAAAACATCAGTTCTTATAACATCAATAAAATCTTAATAAACTAAACACTATATAAAAAACTTTAAAAATCCACTTTCATTTTCCATGCTTTAGCACAAGTAATGTAGTGAGTACTTTATTTTCCCAAGGGGTTGATAAGTTTTCTGATAACTTCAGGACCATGGTAGTACCCTTTTAGCATCAAGTTCCAGTATATATATGGGAACAAATCTTTCTTCATATAGTATGCGAGTATACTTTCATTCGCCTATAACAGAGATAGATTAAACATAACTTTTTTTAAATATAACTTCAAATGCAGTTCTTAAGCGTAATCAGATCATATCGCACAAACAATATTGAATGTTAGTTTGTCTCGCATCGAGTATATAACAACAGTTTTATTGTTCATTACAGACAATTAATACCCATTGGAACGAAGTTTCTTAAAGTGGCCTGCGGGAGGTGTTAGTTTGCAGAAATAGTCACGTAACAAAAAACAATTATGTCCTTCTATTCAAATCTCAGCATCTCTCTCTTTCTACATCCCTCCCTCCCTGATCAGATAATCCTTAACCCTTTGACGACCATGGTCGAATATATGTGACAAAAAAAAATTGTAAGGTCAAAACCTGATTATCAGACAAATATATATGCATTCATCTTCACTGAAATTAAGCAACATTCTTTATAAACACATGGTCTTCACAATTATTTTGCGTTTCCCGTTGAAATTTAAAAATTTATGTTTTCGACAAGTTTTTCCTATTAAATACTGTAAATTATGATTGAAAGTGTTTTGTATTTTTTGAAGATTTTATAATAAATTTTGCTAACATACATTTAAACCATACATCTGAAAATAATTAAAAGAAAATGCATTTCTCATACCGAATCCATTAATTCAATATTTCATATGATGCACTTGACAACTTTTTTTTTAATTTTATATATAACTCCGAAAATCAGAATTTGTTTATTTACACTTCAAAGTCAAGATTGGATTTTTTTTCAACACTATTTACACCAAATCAATTTTTTTTTTATCTAGAAAGTTTAAAGAAAATGCACTGTAACAGACAGACACAGGAACAATTCTATAGGGGTTCATTCTTTCATTTTGTGTACAGAACCCTTAAATTTTAAATAAATGCTTGCCTTTCACTTAATATTAATATAACTAATAAAGAGAATGGCCGACCTGATTAAACGGCATGGTTTCTCTAGGCACGCCATCATATACAAACTCAGCGAGTATGCATTTGTTGTGGCCGGTGAGCAGGGGGCACGCGCCATAGCCATCGTAGCGTGCTTTCGCAGTCTTACCTTTCATTGTCTTCAATAAGTTCTTTTGCAGCACCAAACATTGCTTGGCTGCAATATCGTAAATCTGACTAAAATGTTGTTTGCATTACATGAAACGGCAACTAGAAGCTATTCTGTCTATTTAGACTACAGATCACCTTTGCGATATCATATTAATTTTATGATAATAGTGACCTTTAAATAATTTGGCCAATTTTCATAATTCATTCTAGAATTCTATATACATTCATCTAACATTTATTTTTGATATTCCAAATCCAGTTATATAAACATATGAAAAAGAAAAGTAAACATTTAAATTTAAACAAGACATGCTTAAAAAGAAAGGTAAGCACTTATCACATTTTGTTTGTTGGCATTTTTTTATCAATGTACAAGGAGCAGAGTTCATCATCAAATTTAAACTGACTGATAATCAACACAAAGCTAAAACTATTGGGTATAGACTTAAAATTTAGTAGAAGTTTCCTGTTAAAACATAGGCAAACATTAAAAAAGGATTTTTAGACATAAAATTGCTGAAGCTATGGACAACAAAACATACATTTTAGCTACTTATTAAAAATGATAAATAATGGCATGTACCATTAAAAAAATATATGCTCTAGGAATAATAAGAATCAAACAATTATGTGTATTTTGTCCATTTTTTGTTCCCTTAAACTGTTTATTTGATTACTACAAAACTAGCTATAATGTGCGGATGAGCTTTCGAAAAAAATTAGACTTCATATTAACTAAACATTCAAAAGTCTTTCACACATTCAAAGTTAAACTATCCTAAAGTACCATAGCCTAAATTCTATTTTGATACTATTAACATTTGCTATGTCTTTGTGCAAATCAGAACCATGACCGGTAGTAGTAGAATCAAAATTGCGCACAGAACAGGAATTACAATTGGAACTCAATACCGGAATCGAAATAGGTAATGAAACCAAGGACAAAATCGAGTTTGAAATTGAAATCAGAATCAAAAGTATGACCGGAATAGAAATGAGAAACTGTAGTGAGATCAAAATTCAAAGTGGGACTGGGATGGAGCACGACCAGGCTCACAAACACTATCCTGTTCCCAATTTATTTTAGAACGGGTCATTAATCAGAATCTTGCTTTTGCGGTGGGATGATATACAGGTGAAGGAATTCAATTTATGTCTATGTGGGCAGAGCTACTAAAGTTCTATATTTAATTGTCGCATATGCCCAATTTTGATATGATTACACAAGGAAAGTATCCTTTTATTGTAATCTTTAACAGATCATCCAGGAGTCATGTACAGGACTTCAATTTTGACTTTTTCTAAGTAAAGACTAAAAATAACATAACCACAAGTGTAAAATCAATTACATCACAAAGCTGTTATTCACATGTAAACATTTTGAACGCAAAAATTTAGATGATTTCTGACAAATTAGTTGCAGATATTAACTTTAAGTGAAAAATGTTTGCCTTTTCTATAAAATTATGAATTCCAAAAATTTTATAGTCAGGTCAATATATTATCGAGTATAGCAGATTACACTTTTCAGTATTTTCTACTCAAAAGTAATACTTATGATGATTTTCCTCAACAGATATTAATAATTAAATATTTACATCAAAAATTTAAAATAATAAGGACAAGAGAAATATACAGCATAAACTTACCTATAGCGGCAGCTGTTTTACTATTTGGAGTGTTCGTACAGTCTCCCAAGCCATAGATGTTAGGGTATGTGCAATGTTGTAATGTGTACTTATCAACATTTAAAAATCCCGTCTTATCAACCAATTTGCTGTTTGAGGACAACACTTCTGGTGTTGACATCGGTGGTGTGACATGTAATAGATCATACTTCACTGCTTGTGTCTGCAGCAAGTTATCAATAATTATTAAAAAAGCATTGACCTATTCTATGATCTATTTCTGCGTTTGATTTAATGATTTTTTTTTAATATTCTGCTAAAAAAGTTAATAAAGAATTTGCAGTTATAGTTTTCAAGACTTCTCCAAAATACAGTTTTTATGCTACTAAATTAATCAATACTAAATCTGATCACATCTAAGCTATACTATCCTGAAACTGGTTTACCAATTCAAAAAAAAATCCTCATAAAACCAAAAAATTACTTGGTATCACTTAGCAGTGTAACTATTTTTGAAATGTCTATTGCGCAACATTTAAAATGTTTTATCAAATTTTGTATTGGGAATAATTTTGTTAACTACACAATATAGCTATAGAATATGTGTCAAGGGTATTTTAAAAATAACTAAAAATAATTAAAAATAAAACATTATTTAAACAAGTGAAATGAGTATTTACGTCTATGTAAAAAAAGTACAAACAATATTTTTCTTAATTAATGTATTTATTACAAAATGTGATATTTATATTCAAATTATGGCGCGTAGCGTTCAACACTTATTAAACTAACAGATGGCAACACTAACGCAAATATGGCGGGACACCCGCTGATTTAAAACTGATAGTTTTTGTACTCTTCAGAAGTGGTGCGCCTATATAGTATTCTATTTGTATATATATAGTACCTGTTACAATATGTTTTTACATAAGTTTTCTCTCCTTGATAATATTAACTTTTCGTTAGCAAAAAAATGATTTAAAATCATGTTTATGAATTACTATGTGAAAACTCGAGGTAGAGGATGATTTGGCATATACTACGGTTGGTCATCGAGGGTTAAAAAATTGTAAAATAAATGTCACATATGTTCCCTAATATGATTACTGCCGCATCTCAAAAACTAACAGACAACATGTTCAGTTAATCAACAAAATATTTGTATATATATTACCTTGGTGGGATCATCGACTTGATAAAACACAGCTTCATTGTTTTCAGGATGGATTTCTTTAAGTACAGTCTTAAAATTCACATTAATATTCTTTTTTTCAACTACTTTCATAAGAGCATCAGCATACTTCTTGACACCAAATATGACTGGGAGGGATGTGTTGTATGTTACATTTGATTTAGATCTTACATCAGTCTGGAAATGGTGGAATTTGTCATTTTTATGTTTTTATGAGTACATTATATAGTGAAATCTCGATAAATAGAAGTAGTTAAGTCCGAAATTCTCACTAAGTTGAAAAAATTGCCATTCCCTCCCACCTAGCTCCTAAATTTGCGGTACCGCGAATATTTAGATTTGGTAACTTGAATAAAATATTATTTCCCTATGACATGTTGATAGTAGATATTTATATCGTATAACTCAATTCCAAAAAGGAGACTCCATAAGTCGAAGTTAGTAAAATATAATGACATCTTACTTGGAAATTGCCCTGAATACATAGCAATAAAATATGAAAGAATTGTTTGGTTATGTTTCATTGTATTTTGTAAATGTACACAAACTTTATAATTGACACATCCCTGTATCTTATATTTGTTTATGTTAGTTGCATTCTTATTTAAATCGAAAACTCATTGATTCCAAATTTTTTAACATTTCTCTTGGAATCAGAGCTATTGAGATTCCACTCTACATAAATGTTACAAAAGGACTATTTGAAAAAACTAATTACTATTTCTATCTTTAAATTTTCATTTTTTTGATAATTATGAAATAAAGCAAATAGTGGCAAAGTGCGAAAATGTAATCTTTTTTTCCATTCTAATTTGACTAGAGCTTTTTGGAGGTCAGCTTTCACATATTCAGCATTGCCACAAACGTAGTTTTGTTCAAGTTAACAACATTGGATTTTGCAATTCCTGCCATTTTATTTCTGTTAACTTTATTCTGTATCCTGTACAGTAGTGAGTCACTTTAACATTTTTAATATTATAAGCACTCTTTTTTGGCCATATTTATGGATCTAATAAATTTATAATGATAAAGATACTAATCCACACTATATTTGGTGAATATGGTAAGTATATTCTTAATGGTGGTCCTACTAATGAATAAAATTGCACTAAAATAAATTGCCTACTTGTTTTCCAGGACCTCATTAACATCTTTAGAAAAATAGTTTTAATGGATTTCATATGAATTGTTTGAAATATGATAAGTATTTGATGGAGCTCACCTTAGTAAAATATGACTCTGCGAGATAACATATCTTTTGTGGTGCACCAGGGCATTTGATAGGTGTATTCGGGTAAGTGAAAAATGCATCGCCCCCTTTAAAGTTCTGTAGATCTGACCATGTCTTTCCACAGTAATCAGGGGAATATATTGTTGATACTCTGCTCTTTTCATCGTCTAATGCTTGCTTTAGACCTGGAACCTAAATTTTCAGATATTTTAAACATTATCCATAGATAGTACAAGGAAATTGCTAAACTAGTTGTTCCCCTCCTGCTTCCCTGAGCATATATTAATATTTAGCAATAATTCCTATATGATACCACTTCCACTCCCACTTTTAAGCCTGGTCCGGTTCTCTATATTAATGTTAGTCCCAATGCATAACTAGGTGCTCACTTGGATATTACTGCTATTTTTTTGAGGAATTGATAAATTTTTATAAATACATAGTTTTAGACATAAAAATATCATAATCCAAGAGACAGTCTATTTTTATATTACTTATAGGTCAAAATTCATGTAGTAATCGACACCTATTAATTATAGAATGTATAGATCAAAATATAACACTTTATTTAGAGTATAATTTTAAAGAACGTTCCATAACAATTTTTCATGCTAATCTGGAGAAATATTTTATTTGTCATATGGCATTAAAAAAAATGAAAATCAATGAATGCTAGCAATGGCACTTGTGGATTTAAAGGGGTCATTATCGAAAATCAGTCAACAGTTCAAGATGGGAATATCAGAAATACAAAAAATTAGAATCCTTTTTTTTTTGTTCTGAAATATAAGGGTGTCAATTTTGAAATTGTACAGTTTATCGCATAACAATGGTCATCTTTTTATATATTTGCTGTTTTTTTTTTATTTTTAGAAAGTTAAGTATGGATTGTGACATCTATACCACTAAATATTTCTAGACCACATGGCGCTAACAACATTAGTGTTCTAAATATTTCCTATAATTAAAATATAATATTTACTTATATTTTATTTTATTTATTATATTATATATAAAAATTTAATAAATTTTTTTGTTTTTCCAAGTTTTTTCTTGAGCATGATTCCATACAAACTTGGAAAAAACTCCTTTAATTATTTCCAAAGAACATTACAAGACTTATGAATTCAATATATAATTTCATCAGAACACAAGTACTTCATGATAAGCAAAGATGATTTAAAGATGGAATGAGATTATCTAAATCATCGAGGTAAAATCAAGTTTGTTGTCTATTCTTTTATATATTTTATCATATTTGCTATCACATACAATTTATTTAATAGATGTAGGTTATAATTACCTTGTCATAATCATATTTCAAGCCAACAGCAACAATGAGATACTCATAGTTAATAACATGATCTTTAGCTGTGGTCACCGACATTTTGTCGGGGTCGATGAACTTTGCATAGTCCTTGATCCAAATCGCTTTGTCGGGTAGACATGCTCTTTCTGCTTTAACACAATCTGAAACCTTTTTGACTCCTGCACCCACTAACGTGAATAAGGGCTGATAAAAATGTTCCTAAAGAATAACATAGGTTAAATAAGCTACAATTCAACTACAACAAAGTACTGTCGTAAAATGACAACAATAACATCGTAAAATACTAATCTTTGAAAATTAAAATAGTATCAGATAACAAAGATATCTAATAAAAATCAATGAGATATAAATATTGTTTAATGTAATTTTATTCCAGTCTAATTCAATTTCTGGTACATTTTAGAAAAATGTGTAATTTTTTATATAAAATGTTGTTTAAAAGGAGATGGTGGAAAAAGCCCGTGAGGACAATTTGCAATACGATAAATGTGCATATTCAATACAATACCATTGGTTGACAATCAAATTAGCATTACAGGCACCTTGGCCTTGTAACCACTTTGTATTTGGGCTTTAACTGCATACAATGATAGCAGTCTTAAAGGATGTCTGGACGCGACATTTGACAAATTTATTGATATACTTTTAAACTTTGTACCCAATTAATTATTGAGTTGAGTTTGATATTTTAGTATGAACAAAGTTTTAAAAACTACTATGTGAATGTATAAAGAAAAATTGCAATAAGTCATTAATAGTATTCCTTTATTTTAATCACTTTTTATATAAAAATATCAATTTCTTACTCCTTCTAAAATCCTTTGTTGTATTAACCCTCTATACCGTCACAAGAGCTAAGGAATAAATTGATAAACTTAGGCTGCATTTCTAATGTTTGTTACTACAACTTTTTAATCAGATGTAGGCCTAAAACTGTAGCTGAAATAGTATTTGCTCATATTTAGCACAAATTTTGATAATGATTTCTATCTCTTTCTTATATAATATAAAAAGGAAAGAAATACTGAGGCAGTCTCATAAGTAATGTCTATATATTTTTTTTATTTATTATTATATTATATATATATATATGAAAGAATTGTACTCGTCATTGAAGTCGAGACATCATAACAAGTTATGACACATATTAAGAGAAGCAATTAATGAATTTCAGTTATGAATTATTTATTCTTACAATATATATAGAACATATATATGAAATATATATATATATATATAAATAAAAAATATATATAGACATTACTTATGAGACTGCCTCAGTATTTCTATATATATTGTAAGAATAAATAATTCATAACTGAAATTCATTAATTGCTTCTCTTAATATGTGTCACAACTCGTTATGATGTCTCGACTTCTATGACGTATACAATTCTTTCACTTTTTAAAAAGAAAGTGGAAGAATTGTGCTCTTCATCATTAATATGATACTGTCTGTGTTAATTGATGGGTCAAGATGTTATAATAATAAAACATATGGAGCGTGATAAATAAATTTGTGTATTGTTAAGACAATATTGGAAATAAAAACTTAAAGCAGTCATGGCATCAAGGAAAATATGTGAACTTGAAAGATACAGTCAATGAGCGAACAGCACAGCGCTGGTTTAATAGTTTTAATTATAGAAATTTGGCACTATTAGACCATTCGCGCTCTGGTCACCCACCTGTATGGGAAACTTAGACTACAATGGAAGCAATAAAAAACTAATCTAGTACTGACACTCGCCTATTATCAGACTCCGTTAGACCTTCTAAAGACATTATGTAGCACCTCTTAATATTATCGGGTAAGACCTATAAAAGTTGTCTAATAGTGCCTCACAAATTAAACGAGATTCAAGTAAGACACTGAGTAGAGTATGCAAACAGCTCCTTGCTCTTCCGGAAGAAGATTATTTTATTAAATACATTGTTAATCGAGATGAAAAATGGATTTTTCCAAAAAAATCCAAATATGGAAAATCAGTGGTTAGACTAAGGACAATTATCCGAATCCACTATAAAGAGCGGTCTATTTGAGTCGAAAGTCTTGTTGTGTCTGGTGGAACTATGAAGGTTTAGTGTACTTTAAAATAATTCCATCTATCATTGTTGAGATATATAGTGAATGGTTGACACAAATGTATGAGGTTTTGTAGCAGAAATATCAAGGTTTAGTAAATTGGAAACGGGTGCTCTTATATCTTGACAATGCTAGATCTCATGCTAAATTATATGGGATAAGATTGAAGAACTTGGTAGTATTGAACTCCTACCCCATCCAGCATGTAGTTATAACTTTGTACTGTCAGACTACTATTTATTCAGATCTGTGGCAAAATTCTTTTAAGGTAAAAAAGTTGAATCTAAAAGAGATGTTGAAAATTTAATGCAGCAGTTCTTTTTATCTAAGACCAAAGAATATTTTACCAAAGTTTCAAAGAGTTTGATTTGGGTTAAGACCAATGAATGCGATGGGCTGTACTTTTATTAGTAAAATTTTCTTTTTGTACAATTATTTCATAATTAAAGTGAACAACAAAAACAGACATTGTTTATGAGACACCTTGAGAGTACATTTAGCTTTTTATTTAATTTATTCAACAGAATACATGCAAAGGAATAAGTTCATATGCAACATTTATTGTTATTCTTAATTCATTAATTGTATTAATCCAAATAATTATTTAATTCCATATATAATTCTAAATATAATATTTATTGTCTATTGTGAGAGTCCATTTTATAAAAAAAGTGGAGATATCTCATGGTCTCACTGCCAAATTATTCATAAGACATTTTGAGAATGAAGATAGATATTCAACACACATTATTTGAAAAAACTTTTCATTGATGTCGGTGTGATTTATAAAAAATTGTTGAAAATATATAATGGCAGGGCATAGATAAACAAAATGTTAAAGGTGTACTCGCAGTTACATCCTATTTTGAATATACTTTGAACGACAGTGTATTGGAGTTACAAAGGACATTTCATTTGTGCATGCTTTTCCTATTTCTATTTCAATAGAACATGTGATTGGCTGAATAAATGTTGCCATATTAAGGATGCGATTGATAGATATGCAAATATATTACATATTTTTGTTAATATTTTACTAATTAACCTAATTTTGTCTTAACCTAAACATTGTAAATATAAAATAAATTAAGAGTAAAACAGAATGGAAAGTACGAAATCATATATGGCCACACAAATGTATAATTGCTTTCATCCCACAGTTTACTCTGAACTTCATACATTTGATTTTCTTTGCCATTCATACACAATCGATGAATTGATTACCCTTTTTTTTCCTAAAATAAAATGCAGCATGTCCATGTTGGAATGAAAGCACAAAACCTAATATTATGTAATATTGACAATTATTAGATATTCTTTACAGTAATTAATTTGTCTGCTTGAAGGGCAATTTGGGAAATGTCCTTTTTTATGACTTACAGCAGAAGGTTCCACAACTATAACAGAGTCTTTCGGCAATCTCCTTGCAAATTTGGCAGCCATGGTACATCCTCCTGACCCACCACCCACAATTAGTAATTTACATCTGTGAAGAATTACATAAAATTACTATTATTGATTATGACATATATGTACATTAAGCTGGTTTTAAAAAATTGACTGTAAAATGACACTTATGAAAAGCAGAGTTCTTAATATTAATAATAAGAGGTCACTCATCACAAATTTCTATTTTCAATTAAAATTGCATGAAATATATTTTTTTTTTTATTTGGAATGTTGTATCTCTTGAATATCTTAATGAATTGCTAAGATAACAACATATTCTTGTAGAGAATTTGGCGCTCTACAAAAAGAGGTCTCTTATGATCTATTCATAAATTTATTCCTTCAAACGTAATTTTAAAACAAAATTGTGAACTATTAAATTATTGAAAGAAGTGTTATGACAATTAATGACAAATTTATTAAGTGTTAAATTTTTACCTTACATTTTTAAAGGAATGAATTTATGAAAAATTTTTCGATTTTTCTTAGCCAAGGTGATTTCGTACATCACATTTATAAAGATAACTACATTCTCTATTCACTACACAAAAATGAATTTGGAACAAAAATACTAAATTCAAACATTTTTTTTAAGTCAATGTTAAAATTCCATCACTTGCAATATTAGAAAGGTATATTACTACTCATCCGGTTTTATTGAGTGCAACTAAATTATATTGGTAATCACATCTTGTTACTATGCCGTAACTTTTTTTGTTCAATTTAATGTTTTTTAAAGAATAATCTAATTGAAATCTTTTAGTAACAATATATAATAAGATTGCTTTCAAATCACAATAGAAATATTAAGCTAAACAAGCTAAACCGAATACTTACGAGTACGATCTATGATCAACACTTGACACAGAAAAAGTTCTATGCTGGATTGCATAGGTTGGGATTATTCGTATTAAGCGAGACATTTTATAAAAATACGATTATACGTAGTAAAAGAATCACTGCAGTTTTTTTCAGATAACTTTGATAGTACTGTGATAAACTTATATATTTTTCGACTGTCGATCACAACTATTTGCAGCAGTCATTGTCCTCTGAAACCAAATCTATGGCACCATAATACTATCATAACATTAAAATACAATTTCCAATGCAATCGAAATTATACAACACCGCCCAAACTTTTAAAAAAATCTATATCAAATGTAATAAAAAAGCCGGTACACAACTCAACTCAATGACGCAATTACCGACAGACACATCTATGGACAGAACCAGTGTTGCCAACTCCTTCATGGAGTAAAACTGTAGATATGCTTGAAAAAAAACTGTAGAAAACTGTAAATATCAAATAAAAAAACAGTAAATCTACATCTTTTTGTTATTTTGTAGTATTTAATGATAGTAATGTGATATTGTATTGTGTGAGGTGTTAATTCGCGGAAATCCATAGTAGACGCTTGTCTGCAACATGCATTGACATGTAGCACCCACCGCTGACCTTTGAATCTGCCTCCACTACGAATCTCTATCCAAAGAATTGAATATTGATTCGAGAGGATTAGAAGAACACCTAAGCAATTATTAATTTTTTATTATTATTATTAAACAGACATCGACCGAATGATTTATTTAATATGTCATCCACCACTAACACCGTTTATTAAATCAATTGACAATTACTTCCGGTCCGATGTAGAAATTTTACTGGAGCTGACTTAGTGTACGGACTACGTAACAAATAAAAGAGATGACTCCAGCATCTTAATAAAAAACTGTAGATTTCGAGGCCTAAACTAAAAACTGAGTGAATTTCCAAAAAACTGTAGATCTACAGTTAAAACTGTAGGGTTGGAATCACTGGACAGAACCAGCACTTCAAACCAGTGTTACCAATTTCCAAACAACTAAAAAACATCAGCTCACCAATAAAAAAACAGGTGAAAACAGCAGATAAAGTAAAAAAGGCAGATTTCATACTTTCCTCATATGATTAAAACAATTACCTAGTAGGTAATAGTTGTTAGAACTAACAATTAGTTACTAGGACTAACATACATTGTTATATTATAATATTGATTACAACATAATAAACAACGAAAATAAAAGAAAAAATATTTTCCACTGTCATCCTCAACTCATCTCTAGTATTTTCAGACTCAGTTTCTTTTTTAAAATCATACTTGTCTTTGTTAAATTTCTTCATGTACTTTTCTATAGTTTCGAATGAGTAGTAATCGGTTATTTCGGATTCAGTGTGTAATGCTCCTTTTATGCCTATATGCGTTGTGCCTTATATTTCGCAACTATAAATACACGAAAGTGCTTATCAAAAAATATTTGCATAGTGTAATAAGTGGAGCTGAACGCTAATTGAAAAACAGTAAAAATTAGAAATGAAACAGAAAACAGGGCAATCAAAGTGAAAACAGCAAATCTACTGTTAAAACAATAAGGTTAGTGACACTGCTTCCAACTCAAAATATTACAGCACAGAATAATAATGCAATACTATTACGGAGCATAGAACAATTTACTGGACCTAAAGCGTTGATGTATGAAATAAAAAGAAGTGCTATCCTGTGTTCATGAACGGCCTCTGTAAATGAGTGCTAAAACGTAGAATTTAGCACTCATTGTTTATAGTGTAGTTTTGTCGCACCTTCCATTACGACGTCAAAGTTTTCTGATAAAAAATGCAAAACGATTAAAGATTGTATTTCTTATTTTCAATAAGCAACATTTTGTTTATTTATAATAGGTGCTCAATCATGTATTATAATGAGTACTCGATGTGTATTTTGTATCTCTTCATTCAAAGTAATATCAAAAACCGAGATATAAGCCGACTTAAAAGAAACATATCTGAGTAATATCGTTCTCATATTTCTTAAGTTGTTAAATTATTGGGTTGCTTAATAATACAGACTTTGTTTATACATTAATATCTATTAAGTTCATTTATTAAATACAATACTTGTTAGTTTTTTCGTAAAATTGATTATCCTTTAAGAACAATTTCCCTGTCTCTAAAATGTAAAAGAGCCAACAATTTATTCATTTTAATACGTATTACTACTTTTCTAAATATGTCATATTCCTAGCCACAGTTAGGCCGATTTTGTCAGTCTCTTTTTGCTTATTAGAAGTAAGAAATATCATCCTTTTTCATAGCTTTTTACGTGTTATTTTTACAGTTTTTAACAATACTCTTTGACGTTGTAACGGAAGGCGCAACGAAACTACATCAAATACAAGGAGTGCCAAACTGTTTATTTTAGCATTTATCTACTGTGGCCGTTTTTGAGCGCAGAACTCTTTATCTTCTCTTTTTTATAAATCAATGTACATAATAAAGTCCTTCGATACGTCACAATATTATTGTTCTGTGGTACTCGTTATGTAAATAATAATGGTCACACTGGTTGTTTTGCGTACTATTTATTTATTTACATCGTAATTACATTAATCAGTGAATGTTATTTAATATATTTATCTTCTATTTAGTAATGTTAGGTGCATAAATTGTGAACTAATACACCAATAAATTTCATAAATAAACCAGGTTTGTCAGATTAAGATAACTACAAGATCATACACAGGCATGGCAGAGGACGATGAAATTGATATAATGGGAGATTTCTCTTTTAATTCATGTTTGGCTCAAAATCGCCAGGGAATGTACGATTTCCGTTCTGTCATTGTTTTGCTTTTTTATTATATCTTTTTCCTGATTATTTATACAACTGTTAGTTCAAAACGGTTCTGAATATATGTTTACATCAATGATTTACAATGGAAGTTATTGAATTTATTATACATATTAAATAGTATTTTTTGCATATACCTATCTGTTTTTTAAGGTAATAAAGATATAAAACCAGTGATTATGTTAATGTCAATTTTCGTTTTCAGACCGTCTTGCTCTGACAGAGAGGATACTATACATCCTCAGTGGCTACTAGATTCCACAGTCAACAATTGGTATGACAAAGATGATTATAGGTAAACACGGTAGACTTTTTATTTAGCCTCGTTTGATGAGTATTTCTTTTATTGCAGAATAATATTTAATTTTGTTTTTAGATTTGACAATAGATCATTAAATAGTAACTTGAAGAATTCCTCAGAAATTCCTCTAAAAGCTCATGGAAGGTTAACTTGGAGTCAAGCAGAAAAAGATTTGTTAATGAAAGAAATGGTATGTATTGAACTTGTTTAGTTACAAAACGATACACTAAGTTGGTTATTTCAAGAATTTGTTAAAATATCTGAGCAATGATTTAGATATTAAGTAGGTAAATGTGCCAATGAACATGCCACTTATTAAAAGCTAAATGTTTCATTTCCAATTTAGTATATTTGAATTAAATGAAGTAAATTCATCGATTTTTTTACAATATGTCTTTTCTATTAGGACCTTGAATAAGTTCTCACTGTTTTTTCAAAGATGGCAGTAGCAGTACCCCATTTGTGGATTTTCAAATGGTAACACACATACAAGGCAGTAGTGTATCTAACCTTAAATTTCAATATATGGTAGTTTACTTTAGTGTAAACAAAGTAGTTTTTGATGTGATAATGTCTTATAAATCAATAAATGACGGTTGCACGCACGAAAAAGCATGACTCATTGTCGCGTTCCGCCTGAGCCGAGCGTGCAAGTGAGAACTCGGAACGAGTGATCTCTCTTTCACTCCATCGGCTGATGCGTCCAAGTAGTAAAGAGACAGTGGCCGCATATAACCTACATGTTAACTGTTTTGTCAACTGTTTATGAAGTGAAGTGAAAAATTGGATGTGGTTTCCATTGTTTATTACAACAATTGCAGCAAGTGATAATAATTCAATTCAATTCATAGAGTATGCAATTTTTCATCAATGTTTTCTTATGACATTATCACATAAAATTATTGCTCATAAACCGACTTTACAGACAACCAATTATTTTTCTTAGTTCTAAAATTGTCTACTGTTGTGCCAAATAAAGTGTATTTGTGGGGAATTTTATTGCACTACTTTATTCAAAAAATATCTGCAGCTGAAGCACATAGAATTCTTGCTGAGACTTATGGTGACAATGCTTTGTCGGATACAACATGCAGAGACTGGTTTCGGTGCTTCAAAAATAATGATTTTAAACTTGAGGATAAAGAACGTTCTGGCACACCGAAAAAATTTGAAAATGAAAAGTTGGAGGAATTACTCGATCAAGACCGATGTCAGATACTAACAGAACTTGGAAAAACATTACAAGTTAATGAGTCAACTGTTTCAAAACATTAAAAGTTTTAAGAATGATCCAGAAGCAAGGACATTGGATGCCAATTGAATTGAAGTAGAGAGACGTCAAATGGCATTTTCTCACATGTGAACAGCAGAAAGGAAAAAGTTTTTGCACTGCATCATGACTGGCGGTGAAAAGTGGACACACTATGATAATCCAATGAGTAGAAAATCATGCCCAGTAAGCCCAGCCATGCATCAACATCGTCTGCAAAACCAAATATCCATGGGCCGAAGCCCTGCTGATTCCACCAAATACAGAGAAGAAGTATTTAGTGGGATCAGCAGGGTGTAATTTATTATGAGCTGCTCGAACTGAATGAGGGTGTCACGGGGGATCTCTATCAACTTCAAATGATGCGTTTAAGTCGATCTTTAAAAGAAAAACGGCCGCTATACAAGCAGAGACATAACAAAGTGACTTTGCTACATGACAACGCTCGGCCTCATGTTGCAAAACCAGTGAAAACCTTCCTGAAAACGCTTCGATAGGAAGTTCTGCCGTATCCCACCCGCCGTATTCACCTGACATAGCCCCTTCTGATTTTCACTTATTCCATTCAATAGCATATGGCCTAGCTGACTAACGCTTTCATTTTTATGAAAAAGCTAAAAAATGAATTGATTCTTGGATAGCCTCAAAAGACACGTCGTTTTTTTGACTCAGAATTCATATACTGCCAGATAGATGGGAGAAAATGGTCGTTAGTGATGGGCAATATGTTGAATGAAATGTTTTTGTTTCTTATAATTTAAATAAAGTTTTTATTTTGTTAAAAAAACAGCGAAAACTTAGTCAAGGTCCCGATATTATTCTGGCAACAGTAAATCATAGCGCTTATAAATGTTACTGTATAGAATGTCTCATCTAAAAGTTTTATCTATGTACTCACATTTTTTTGCTTTTATGACCAAAAACTAACTTAGAAGCAGGGTGCTGCATGGATACATTTTGTCAGTGTCTGTGCATGCACACATCAGTTCCTTTGTTGTGAGGATGAAAAAAAAAAATCCCTAGAAACATCAGTCATATGCAGATATTGGTGGCATATTCAAAAGGGCCAAATTTTAAGCACCCTAAACCGACGAGCTTGCATGAAAAGATTGATGGATATCAATGAAGCAAGAGAGATATATGAAGACTGGAAATCTATATTCTCTGCCTACCCTTCTTAGAAATAGGTGTGACTTTATATTATGTTATATAAAAAGAAGAGCAGGTTCCACAAAATTACTTCTGAACAAGTTTTCACATCTTATCCTCTCTTTCTACCCCAACATATCTCATAGAAATCAATATTAAGCTGGAGAAGTTTCATTAGTTATCACATCTCTTGAAGAGAAATTTGGTTTATAACAATGTTTTTTTATAATTTTTTTTTTATCAGAAAAAGAACACTCAAACTTTTGTATTCTAAACACTATCTTCAATATGACAGAATTGACAGATGATAAGTCAATCTAAGGTAGGATTCAATGTCATTAGAAATATTGAAAAGATTTCTTTCTTTTTAAGTTTCAAGATCCTTCATTTTAAGTGAGCTATAAATGAAAAAAGCCTTTGTTAATCTTAATCAAAGTTAATAATCAACATCATCATCAAAATAACACTGCATCTTATTCAGAAGCTGTCATCAAATTATGAAAAAAGTTAAAATTTCTTAGTAACCACTGATTGAATTTTGAGGTGTTCAAATGCATTATAGGCTACAGAATTTTGATCCTACCCTGTACTCTATTATCATCGATTCAACAATTTCTAATGGCACTCCCATTATTTTATATTATTCCAATCTATTTTAAACTTAGTAAAATGCTTCAAACTCATTCATCAGGTTTCACTAATTTTAAATTAAGAGTTTTGTTTTTTTTTTTAATTAAAGATGTTCCTTTATATTTTTAAGGATGTATTTTTATTATACTCATTAAATAGATTCCTTCAAAATCTAAGTTTAAACTCAGAAATACAATGTGGCACATTTTGAGATAATAATATATATAATAAGTGTTTTTGTGATGTTAAGTTCAATATTTATGGGAGGCTCAAAAAAATCAAAATATTAATAAAAAATTTGTTTATACTCATTTGTTTGTTTTTTTTTGTTTTGTTAAATACAATTAAGATTAATGCTCTATATCTATGTAGCTGGGATTGCTCACCTGAAAACAATTTATTGAAAATAAAGGACCAGGTTTGGTTTCAAAGTAATGTATTCCATATTTATTTTATTTATAATAGGCCACCATTGGGTAATTGATTACTATAAGGTCTTCAGTCAAAATATTATGTAAAAAACTTATTTTAATACACAATGCTTTTATATTGTTTGTAATAATTTTTTCCTTGTATTTTTCCAGTCAAAGTATGGACGAGATATTAGAAAAATTTCACAAACATTGACAACCAAAACAGAAACTGAAATTCAGGCCTTAATTGAAGCTGAGTATGGAATAAATTTGGATCCTCCTGGAATAGGAGTATTTAGACCTCATGATGGCAGTGATGATGAAATACCACCAGTGGTCCAGGAAGAAGTTGTTACTGAGGACGATACGTTGAGTGTGAACAATGTATTGAGTATGGTTACCACTGGCTCTCCCACAATTCCTTTTTTGCAGATTGCTAATGAGATTAATAGAGCTACTAAAAAAAATTCAGCCAACAAGTTATTGAAACCAGAAGATTCTTTGAATAGTAAAAAAAATTGTTGTGATGTAATTAAGATGGACTCTCGAGATCTAATTTTTGATGATGAGCTTGCTATAGGATCAACAGAGTATGTTGGCTCTGATGATTCTATAGACTATGCTATGGATATTGATAAATGTCACCCGAAAATGAACATAAAGAAAGAAAAGATAAAAAAGAAAATTGGTAATCATAGAATGAAGGCACTTATTAACAAACGCAATCATAAACAAAAATTTAATAAATCGGAAAGTGTTAAATTTCCTCAAAAAAAAGACCCTATACCATTAGAAGGTGATACTAAAACACAAAAAATGCAAATTCTTTTAGGTTCCGGACAAGCGTTACCACTATGTGAAGGTGAGGAAGTGGTAAGTTTGAATTAAGTCCTATTTCATGAAAGTTGATTATAGCTTAAGACAAGAAATTTGATATAAAGTTCTTCATACTTGCAATGTTTTACAGATAAAGATTGAAAAGAGAAGCTCAGATGTTGAAAGCGACATAGAGGTGGATATTGGCAGTGATAATGATGTTCGTACAAAACGTTCACAATGTAAATTATCACCCAAGTATATTGCATTCGAAGAACAAGAAAACTCAACTGAAAAAGAAGATATAGTAGTACATCAAGAAAAAGATGCAATATCAAAACAAGAAATAACAGTAACTTCTCAAAGGTCACTTGAAAGATTATTAAAAGGAAAAGTTAAAATTGATTTGGTAATTACCATGTTAATCGTTGATTGATTAATAAAATAACAATACCTATTAACAATCTGATACCCATAGTACAAACCTCGATGCTTAGTTTGGAATCAGATGGTGCTGTGTGTCTCTGAATCCATCTATAATTTTATGCAAATTCATGGGATTCTGGTATTTCAAATTTGGCCTTTCTTTAATTTACCACCAATTTAGGTTGCACAAGATTTTCTTGGGCAAACCTTACCATTTTTCCTTACATTACTTGCTATAATGGTTTGTTAAAATTATTCATGATAAATTATTCACATTTTTTTACCACAACAATTGATAAAATGTTTGCACTTTATATCAACTGGACTTTTAAATCAACTATTAGTTGATTGCAATTTGTCAAATCATTGTTTAAGTACTCATTATTGCTTAATAAATTTCTTAATATTGTAACTGTATAGTCGCTACCACTTTATAATTAAATACCTGTTTGTGAATCTAAACACATGATAAGAATTATTTGAGATAAAACAATAATGATTTTCTAAACCCTAATAATATCTATAATGGCTCAGAGCTCAATGTATATTGTAAGTTTTTTTGTGAGGACATCCTGTTTTCAGGATAATCATAACTACATGAAACTGGGATTCATTATCCCATAGGACAATATAATGTCAATTTGATTCTTATCAAGTGTTATTAACAGATATATTGTCAGACTATTTTAACAATTTTATTAGACTTTTTCTTGCGACAGATTACTAATCACCCATTTCATAGGTTAAACTCTTTATGATTGGTCAACCTAAGCTTTAAAACCCTGAACTATGGAGATAAAAAGTTATTTGACAACAATAAAGTAAAGATAGCTACTTCAATTTAAATATTAATATTTCCTACAATGCCACTAATAAACTACTGTGCTTTATGGATAAGAGTTTAAAAAATTTAAGTTTTCTTTGTCTCATTTGATTGCGAGATAAACAGGATTGTCTGTTATTAGGAGGGCGGTGGTGGTTGTACGATAGCGCACACGGCGGCGGGTGACGTGTACGCGGTGTCCCGCGAGCCGCGGCGTCGGCCCACCACCCGCGCCGCCGCCGCGCCTCCCGTCGCCCTCATACACACGCGTCCTTACAGTCGCGATAAACTGGTATGGATATTCGGCTCTATCATTTTTGTTGATAACAAGTTCCGAATAGAGATTATACTTATTCCCTAGACAATATTAGTTTTATAAAATAGTTCCTGCCTGTTTACATATATATTCTACCCGTTTATATGAGTTGAAAGGTGATAGAATGGATTTTCTTAGTGGAATTACACTAATTCCACTTGTTATCTCCTCACGGTATAACTGATTTTAATCAAATTGCTAGAAAAATTGGAGAAAGGACAGAACACTATATTAAATTGCTTTAAGAATGAATAGCAGAGGACTGTTGACCTTCATGGTTTTTCTATTACAATGTAAACTCCATCATAGATTGCATTGCGCCGCTTTGGTGTTTATCTTTAGTAAGTATCTAGATGAAGGCATGTTTCCCGATTTAATGAAAGAAAGTAATGTGATTCCATCATATAAAGGCGATAGTACATCAAACCCCAACAACTTTAGACTCTTATCTATATTACCGTCATTAAGCAAAATTTTCAAAAAATTAATCCTAAATTAGTTGTTAGTACATTTTTATATTAATAAATTAATGTCTAATAAACACTGGTTTTACTCGAAGTCGCGTAACAATCGATGCTGATGTTGAGCTTGTACAATATATTTTTGCAGCCTGCGGAAATACGCAAAATGCAATTGGCGTATTTTGCGATCTCTCCAAGGCATTCGATTGTGTTTATCATGAAACTCAGTTTGTGAAAGTACATCATTATGGAGTAACAGGTCGAACACTTGACCTTCTGAAATCGTATTTGAGTAACAGTTCAAAGGGTTAATGTCAATGGCATGAGATCATCTGAATCTGTAGTCCACATGGGTGTATCACAGGGATCAATTATTGGTCCCTTCCTTTTTTTTAGTCTATATAAATGACTTACCTAGCCTTGTTAAGGATGTTCATGAGATAGTACTGTTTGCAGATAACACTTTTTTGTTATTCAAAGTTAAAAAACAACACCATGTGTGTGAACAATGTGAAGAATGCTATCCCTAAGGTAGAGAAATGGTTCACTGCAAATAACCTTCTTCGTAATGAAATAAAAACAAAATGTATTATTCTTATTATTTATTTAATTAAATAAATTTTCACTTCCAATGTAATATATGGATGAAGAACTATTTCAGTACATAACAAAGAATTAAAGTTTGTTAATGCTACAATGTTCCTGGGAATTGCTTTACATAACAGACTTCAATGGGATCCTCATACCAGTAAGTTGGCGAAAAGGCTTACCTCTGTCGCGTATGCAGTTAAAAAAATAAGAAATTCACCGGACGTTGAACCTGCTAGATTAGTTTGTTTTGACTGTTTACACAACCTTATCGTATGGCATCTTGCTTTGGGAACATGCCACAGATATTCATAGGATTTTAGTGCTGCAGAAGCGGGCCGTTCGCGCTATTTACAAATTGGAACTTTATGTATTTCTTAAAAATAAGTTTAAGAAAATTTGAATCTTATCTCTGGCATTCCAATTCATATATGAAAATATATTATATTAAAAAAAAACATCGAAATCTTTAAACGACCTAGTGATTGACATGAACTCTGTACCAAAAATAAAAACGAACTGTGTTTACACGTTATTTGACTATGCAAAGTCACAAATTCATTTACAAGGCTCTGTATACGCATGTTCAGTAGGGTTCCTGTGGATATACAAGATTTACCCCTATAAAAATTTAAGAGTATTATTGAACAGTCACTCAGTAAAAAAAGGCTATTACACAATTTTAAAATATTTAGACATAGACATGACCATGGGCATAAGCGGCTCGACTTCTTACCGGGCTGTTTGTTCATTAATGGTTTTGTATTTGTTTTGGCTATGCGTGATGAAATTATAAAAAAGCGATCCTTAAATTTTTTGTTTGGTCTTTTTGAGTGAAAACTGCCTTCCAAACGAGCAAAAAAGTGTAAATTTGCAAAAAAATTATGAGCTATTTTAAGTGTTACTTTGTATAACCTATGGAATAAAACCAAAAAAAAATGAAATTCAATTAGAATTGGATGTCAGTAAAAAAATTATATCCCACTTGAATGAAGCTGTACCCTAAAGCAAAGACATTACATGTTTATGAACAAATGTAGATATAATGATATTGATTTGCATATTCATCTTAGTACAAAATAAACTATAATCGGCAGGCTCCATTCACGGTATCACTATACGTGTCAGCACTAATCAGCATGGACGTGCAGGCGCACTGTTCGCGCGGCGAGGTGATGGGCCTACTAGGCGGCGCGCTACGCGCGGATGCTTCCAGCCGGAGGCTGCTGGTGCGCGCCTACAGTCCTGCCGCAGCTGCAGCCTCCGGAACTCACTGTGATATGTGCCCGGGTATTCAACACATATATTATTTAGATATCACACGATTAAATGCAAAATCCCAGTATTGTTATTATTTATAATATCTCTAGTTATTAATCAAATTCCTTAGTCATGTCAAATTATCAGTCAACGTTTGAGGCAGATACATTGTATATGAATAAAGGTGTTTACCGCCATTTTCCCCCCTTAAAAGTATAATGAATTCTCTAGACCATAGATAACTAACGAAAGCGGGGCTGGCCGGATAGACGCAGGAGGCGGCGGTTCTTAGCAGTAGTCTGTTGTTAATGCGAGTATTCACTCTGACGTGATGGATTAAACGGAAATAGTGAGTCGGTACGAGATTAACTCTATTTCCCATACGAAAAACAATTTGTGGGAGTGTAAAATCAAAAATATAGTGCCATTAGACGATCACTTTGAGACGACTCGTCATCACCGTATATGATGTGTATATACAAAAATAATGTTTCAGTGTATTTGTAAGAACGTTGGTTAGGTCTTTGTACACATTATTAAGAAATTTGGTAAATCCAAATGTGCATGCCTTAAGCGCTCGCGACATATGTATATTATTTAAATTAGAGCTTCTCATCAAAAATCCTTTTTTGAAGTTCTTCAAAACTTTCCCGAAGTCACTAATTAAAATTATACAATAATTGTTGTTAATATAAACATATTTACTAATTACACTAAAAATAACTTTGGAATTAATTAAAACATTTGAAAGTAATTAAAAAAATAAATAAAAATAATTCTAGGCCAGATTTGAATCCGGGCACCTTCGCGCGCGACTTAAGCTAAACAGTTGAACTAAATCATACAGCTGGTCCTCGGGCGAAAATAGTTGTTTTATTTTTGATACTACTACCGCCGTCTGTTGGCAATTACAAAAACGTAAAACATTCATTTCAATCTCCATTTCAGATATTTAAGCGAAATGACAGATCAAAACATGAATAACTGCAGTTAAAAAATTCAATTACAGCTAATCGGTACTATATCAAGCTGTGATTTTCAATACAGTTATTCCCAATTGATTAGTGATGAGATTGAAAAATAAATTAAGTTTAAAAGTTAAATAGTTTTTTAGTTATCGTGATTAAACGGGATTTTCAGTCGACAGTAGAAGCATATCTACGCTCGCGCTTAAGACATGCAATATATTATACTTGAAAAATATGTCAATAATTATATTTGTATTAAAAGAACAGCAAAAAGTTCTAAACTATAAACAAGTCGCACAAACATATTGTGAATTAATTTGTTCACTGAGATTTGCGATTTGAAACAGAACTTTTATTGGTTAATAGTTTGTTTGGAAAAATTGTCAATTTTATATTATCTGAATTAATAACTTTAAGAGTCTTTTCATGTATTCAACTTATTTAATCAATCAGGCTTATAATCATATCATAAACCTACAATAATAGATTTATTTCATAATTTTTTTCCCAATTTCTTTTGTCAGTTTTTATATAGTAACTTTATATTTTACAATATATTTATATAATCTAGTTTTTCATACTTCTTAATAAATTAATAAAGTTGTTCAAAAAGAAGTAATCAATTAATGCTAAACTTGAGGGCAAAGTTCTTTCTGATTAGCTGTGACTAGGAAAACCTATAATTTTATCTTTTGTCATTAAGGTAAAGCAGATGGCACTAAAATGATAATATGTTTAAATATTTGACACTACTGTGTTTGTCTGGTTAAGTAAACATTAATAAATTCAATTGTTAATGCATTTTACACCATACAGGTTAGAAATATGCTTGGGTATACCCAAGGTAAGGTAAGTTCACATTAGTATCATTATTATCCATAATGATATATATTTTTAAAAGATAACAATTGTTTTTGTATTTGTCTATGAGGAAGTCTGTTGGGGTGTTTTTCTTGTTACACTTTATTGTGGCTATGATTATAAAACAGTATGATTTTTTTTGTCTATTTGTACAAATTATATATTTATATATATAGCAAATATTGTATCTGGAGATTCTACATTTTCAGGTATGAACTTCAATGTGCTTCTAATTTATATATACTATAGATCAAGTAAAACAATATATGTATAATACACAAATTAGGTATTAACCAAAGAATTATCTTTGTGTACTTATTACTGGCACTATTATTAGCAGTATAGCAATAAAAATTTGTAATATCCAAAAACCCATTTTGGTTTTTCAGTATCTCAAGCTCTGGCAGCTGAAAAACTACGGAATGCAGGATTAGAATTAGTAGGTTGGCACCACTCACACCCACGTTTCCCGCCTAACCCATCAAGCCAAGATTTGAGCACACAGTTACAGTTGCAGCAAGCGCTAGAACGCCCCCGTGTGCCTTGTTTGGGTATCATCACATCACAACATTGGCCGGTTGGACGTGAGGCTTCTCAATACAAGTGCATTCGTGCAGAATTGGATGCTTCAGGTCAAGAAGTAGGCTATCAGTTGTGCGCGCGGCTGCAAGCTGATCTGACCGAGCAAACGGTGCCTGATTTCCTTCAGCAGTTACGGGACATGCTTAAGGATGAGACATACATCAATGAGTTTACTGTCAATCCAGTAAAAGAAGTTTGTCCAGATGCAAAGATCACTTACTTGAGAAAGTGCCTGTCAAGTGTTCGGCATCATTTGCGTTCGGCGGGCTACGTCGACCAAAGCCCCATCACCACTCGATTGTTACGAGGCATCGCAGATATATTTAGATAGCGATGATTACTTGAAATATCAACACGGCCGCTCACAACGTTATACATGGATAATGTATAATATACCTGTTTGTGTGTAGACTTGTCTCTTAAAATAAATTCACGGACGAACGTGGTACTTGGGAGCTTCGTTTTCACAAAGACCACTTCTAGACCAGCCTCAGATGGCCTGTAGCCAGTGCCAGTACAACGAATATCTTGAATATAGAATTGCGTGCGAGTCATGTTTGTGACGCCCGTTTACAGATGCGTGTCCCCCATTACATTTTTATGTAAGTTTGAGGTGTCCCTCAATGTGAAATATAGGAATTTATGGATGTTTAATTGTAAAAATTCTATTTTCATAAAGGTCGTTTCGGTAAATCTATTCGTCATAGCTTCTTTTAAGATTCAAAATTATTTGGTTTTTTTATGTAAATACATAAATTGAATAACTGTGGCAAAATTGAATAGCAGTAATTAAGTATTCTATTGCATTAGAAATTAGATATGAATTCCGTAAAATTTATATTAAATAGTTTTCCATGTTATTATGTTGCAATAATAAAATTTCATGTGATTCCATGAATTCTATAAGAAAAATAAAAAGAAATTATCTCGATGACATTATTATTCATTGCAAATGCATGTGACATGATAATAGTAATTTTTACCAAAATATTGAAAAACGGAATTAGCGCCACGCTATGCGCGGCTGCCACCACACCAGCTTAATTGACTAACGCCTGTTAGAGAACGAGAGATAGAAAGAGAGAAAGTCGGTGAAAGTCGAATGGAGGAGGCATAACATTTTTTTCCTCACGTAACGATTTCTACCAAATCATATCTCTCGCAAGCCTTGTCAAAGAACTTCGTTCCAAAAGAATTAAATAAAATTATATTTTTCATATGGCGCATTTACTATGCGTATGTTCGTATAGCGGAACGCCATTTATTCCTACGTTTATTTGTATAGAGGGCAGTTTCATTATACGTGAATATAAAAACACTTTAGCAACATTTACGAAATTTGTGAACTAAAGTTCTTTATGCTAATGCTATATATAATAATATTTATTTATAAACATTATCAAACTATTGTCGGGCCCTCAGTGCCAAGAAGAATACAGTGGCTTGCAAAGTAAAATAAATATCATGCAAGACTCACAATAAGAGTGCTAAGTACATTGTACACACAAGACAATAATCCCACTTTTTGAGTCTTGGAAACAATTCAAAATTTTGAGTATTACAATGCCTGTGATTTATTATTTGTATTACTTTATTTACTCTTTAACCTTTTAAATTTGTTTCTTCTCAGTTTGTAAATTTTGAAAAAGCATTGAATTATTGATTTTACAGAATAAATAAATTTATTATGTACATTTGCTGTTTCCTTTTTAAAATTTAAGAAATTTATTTCTTCTGGATGGAGCCTACCATATTTTTCCTATCCGCGGCGGTGCCACTTTGAAGTGTCGAAAGTTTATGACTAAGAATGAGACGACTTTAGGTATATATTCGCACAAATGGCGAGACGAGCTTAAATATAATCGGTGTCAATTTTGATCAAACGATCGAGTCTGCTTCGTTATGACGGCAAATTTACCTCAATGTGAAAGCTTTTCCATTGCGCACTCTCGGATGACGATTTTCACATCACGACGATACGTATTCTGATTGTTTTAAATTAGTATAATCGATCCATTACCGCCCGATGATACTAACACGAATAGTGTTGTAAAAAATCAAGTCATTGTCAACTCGTCATGGGGTAGTACATATTAAAATGTGATCTCTGAAAATGCATATTACCGGTAACAAACTGCGACGAATTGCGATGTAATGGTTTTCTTTGTATTGTCAATTTTGACGTTGATATATATACATACTACCTGTCCCGCCCGCTTCGCTGGGTAATTTTTATTATAATTAAAATGGCGAAGGATTTACGGAATTCGAAAAATGAGTAGCCTAGAACCATCTACAAATCATCCCGCATCGAATGGTCCCAGTCCCATGTCTATACGTTTAGTAGTTTTTACGTAATTGGCGAACAAAGACAACCTATTTTCATTATATATGTATAGATATATATATATATCAAAAGAAAACACTCGCGATTACTTTTGTAGAGTATTATCAGCAGAGATACCGACAAACAGGCGATAGGGTCATCGCAAAGTGAACTGAACGGTTACTCGACTTTATAAATACATTGTAAATTTTCGGATGTAAGTGACTCAAAATGTGGATATTTTTTGCTACTTTATTTCCTAAAGAATACGATTCAACTTCGTATAACAAACAAAAAAAAAACAGAAATTTAAAGTAAATTTTTGATGTGTCGCCGTGTAAAATTAAACAGCGCGTTCGACGTCTTGAGGGAGTTTGCGGCCTACACAGAGAACGCACGTATTCAAAACGTTAATGGCGTATTTAAATTATTGTATTGTGTGAGGTGTTAATTAAGATAATTATAAAAATAAATAACCCTTGCTTAGGTATTCGATATCTGTCAATCCTCTGGAATCAATATTCAATCATTTGGATAGAGATTCGTAGTGGAGAGGCAGATTCGAGGGTCAGCGGTGGGTTGCATGCTGTATGTTAATGCATGTTGCAGGCAAGCGTATTTAAATTAGTTATAGGCCGGAGCTCCATACATTTGTGAAACGCCTCGCGGCGCTCCTATAATGGTGAGCTAGGGAGTACATAATAATAGGTATGGTTTTTGAATAACTAACTCCTAATTATCAACACTAGACATTATGATATAAAAGTCATTTCATGGTAAACAATTCTCAAGTTTAAAATAAAAGTCAATAGCATATGGCACAGTTCCAGTTTATTTTTATTTAAAATTATGTGATCTATATTTTAAAAAACCATACAGTTTAAATGTCCAATTATTCATTATAAGTTAGCTTGCAATTATTAATCATGTCGATGAAATGTTTTTTTCTTTCATTGCCAGTTTTGTTTAAAAAACTATGTTTCTATTACAATTTAATGTGTTATACAATCTAATTCGAAAATGCACTTTTAACAATGTTTCACAAGATATTATTTCAGTTTGGCTAAAATTATTAACAAGATATAATTATAACTTTTCTAATATTTTTATACTGGTGGACGCAAATGTCCATAATATTTTATCATATAAATTTGTTAAAAACGATATAGTTGATCTATTTATTTATACACAACATGTGGATACTGTGTGAGGTTGCGAAATACACTGAAATAACTCTGTACTGGCAAATTTTAATATTTTACATTACAATTTTAACTTTCTAATTATACCATAAATGTGGTCTTTATTTTTTATTGTTCACAAGTGAATGATAATATTTCTCTGGAATAAAGATCGAAAGTAGAAAAAAATCATGGAGTCACTAGCTGTTTTACAATGTTATCAGTCAGTTGCTATAAAATTGAATACATTCACACAATCAATACTAAAACCATTGCTGTCCCAGTTTGTGACATTTAAATAAATGTTTGATTGTACAATTCTAAAACCATTGCCCATCCTTTCCAATCATAAAATCATATAAAAACGAATTACGTCTCTAATTATTTTTGTATTCAACTAAAACATCCGAAGCTCAATACAGATCAAAATACATTAAATAATGAGGATTTAGAGCATCCCAATGAAATATTATCTTAAATATTACATTAAAATTCCATTGAATAACAGCTGCTAGGATATGAAAGTATTATTATCACCGAATCATACATCAACGCGCTGTTCCATAGACAGACTTAAATAAATTAGTTTCTTTTTTTAAATTAAACCATTTAATTAAGACGACAATTATAATAATTAAAAAAAATCGTAGCGCAGTCTATTCTATATTTACAATGTTTAACTTACTTCGTTAACTAATTAAAAGCATCAACTATGAAATATTTATCAACATGCAAGGCACATAATTCCGCACCCTATTCCTTTGCCCGCACGCATCATGCAAAGAACTAATGTTCCATGCGCTTTCTCCTAAATCCATTGTAAGTCTGAATACAATCTTGTGAATCGAAAAAACTTAAAATAGAAAAAAAAATCATACATTTTTAGTTATGATTCTTCATCGGAATAGAATTAATTTTTTAAAATTTAATTTTGTATAGAATTAGGGTGAATCATTGTTTATCATCTGAGTGGACGGCTCGACGAGTGCCTTCCCAACCTCTGCAATCGATCTAATTACAATATATTACAATTAACTCATAAGTACATTCGGAACCTGAACCTGTCATATATAATTTTTGATGTAAATGATTTTTAAATGTGCCAAATACAAATAGTTACCATTTAGAATGTCACTCGGTTTTGAGTAAGCAATAATAAAAAAAAAGAGATGTTGGAAAAGGATTCAAGCAGGAAAATTCTACTAATAACTAATTTGCATTCTGACAAAGACTACATATGACAAGCGTCAGTTTCCTGATCATGAGCTCTATAGATTATCTATTCACAGCGGTGTGAACGGCAAAATTTCTATTGGCTAATCTGTTTTTATGAAAAACAGAAAGGAAGTGGAGATCTTCACTTTGTTAACTAGAATCTCTCATAGGTAAGACAAACATTTCAAGTTACCTATTAATATACTTACTTATTTCCTTTCTTTCACCCATTAAATCCGGACTTAACAGTATAAAAATCTACTATCCAATTTAATTGAAATCAGTATAGCTATTGTACAAAAATAGAAGTTTGTTCTGAAATAAATACATAGGAGCACATTAAACAATTCTAGTGATATTTTTTTGTTCTAAACCTAGCGGCGGATAAGTCCAACAGAACGCGAACATTTAAAACCTACATTGTATAATACCTATACAAACTAAGCAGTCATTCACATAACACTAGTTACAGTGAAAAAAAATCGTTTTGCGAGACGCGAGTCATTAAAAATGTCATACGTGTAGTAAGCGTACCTGAGCTAGCGCGTAAATAGAAAGATAATTACAAATACGAACTATTTTGTAATTGAAGGACTTAGTCACACAGAAAACCTTAGACGGGAGAGTCTCGAAAATACAAGTTTTTCCTTTAAAATAACTATAACTATTTAACATGTACAATCAGACCATTTTAAAAAGGATCATACAGTGGAAAACCATAAATTTAATTTATTATTACTATTAAAATATAATCTACAGTTGACAGTGCGTAGAGTATATTAAAACAGTGATAACAAATAAAAAAATGTCTGCCTTTTATCAATGAACTGATAGATACATATTCAAATACATCACTTTTGTAATAAGAGTCTCAAAAGCATTGCAGGAACTCAAAGCTTAGTCTGTGACTAATGTCCTGTCAAAGAGGAACAGAATCGTCACACCCTATTTACCTATTAATAGGGTATGCGAACAATAAATAATAATTTAAAATTTAACCTAGAGCATCATGTCTACGAAATAATACTAGTCTATGTTCACAAAACAAAAATTCCAATTTTTTAGTTTGATACAGCAAATTTATGATATTTCTTCAAAATAAAAGAAAATATCAGAAAAGTTCTATTCCGTAGACATACATCTGATCAGCTATCTTAAAATTAATTAAATAGCAGAATGCACATTCAACATTACAACAATTCAATCCAGAAGTATCTAACAACCGACTATAAAATTTTATCAATGGATGTACAGACATGGCGATATTGATATTCACATAGTATGTACACAGGTGTGATGAAAAAATCAAAAATTTGGCACTTTCAATTTTTTTCTCACTTGAATAAAATTTTGCTAAACATCTAATAAGATTTCTTCACATGTATTTATATTAGGTCACAATAAGTAGGCATTAGATCTTTATAGAGATACATTTGGATGTACCTAACAATGAACAGGATTGTAAAAATTATTTTATACATTAGTTTTTGTATCAAATTATTATCCATAGACCTGTAAGTTGAGACTAAAATGTCCACAAATTATTAATGAATTTTATTTCATAATTGCTATTACTGTTATAACAAATAAAGTCAAGCAAATAATTGCACTGTAACAAATGTATTTTGATGTTACAGTGAACAGTTGTGTTCACCATAATTTTAATGCTCCTCAAAGTCCAATTATTTTCTTAAACATATTTGTACTGTTTTACTAATTTATAGTAATAAATAATTTATAAGAAGTACATAAAAATCATTAATAAACTGTATTTAATGGCTCACTCTGTAAGAGAAATTCATTCAAAAATACTCTATATTTGTGACATAATGCTAATATTTACGTTTTTTTTCAGTAATTAATAGTCTTAAAGATGTTTATACCACACACTCAACAATCATATAACCTTATTAAGGAATAGTTTTGCTTTTAATGAAAAATATATCTCGTAACTTTCGCAAACTAAACCTTAGAAACATTTTGTCTTTCACGCAAAATTTCTAGCAGCAAAGCATCGCCATGAACTGCTTTCTTTGTATCTGTATCATATCGGAGTCGGTCTCGGCTCAGTCGATGCTCTGGACCCGGGCCATCACTTTGCCCTCGTACATGGGCAGCGTCTCAGAGTCATTACTGATTTCTTCGTGGAGGACTGTATTGTCAAAGTCCGCACATTCTGTTTTGAAGAAATATCTGTCAAAAAACACAACAAAATGAATAAAAATATTAATGAAATAGATGAATGCCCGACTACGTCTGCAACGTGTTTTTGTCAAACCACAGCTGGGATTAAACTGACCTATAATTACCCTTCCTGGGTAAGTACTCCTTGAAGGTGCGCAGTGTAAGAGGCGGAGCAGGCATTTTGATGCGGTAGGGTACATTCTCGTCCAGAAAGGTGACCACGACCACGGTGTAGGGTGCGACCCCGGCGCCGGCCGCGCCCGCGTCCCCGCTGCCGGCGCTCGTGCCGCTGCCGCTAGACTTACTGCCACTCGCCCTGTAAACACGTTCACGGTGTTAGCACCGGATCAGAGATAATTTAATAATTGTAGACAAGCGAATGAATGTTACAGCAAACTGGCCAATATATTGGTGTGATGTATTTATTGAATAGTCCAATATAAAAAAAAAACCATCACAAGACGACTGGCAAATGAGAAACATAGAAACTATTTTGTGTAGAAAATATGCATGGAAGACACTTTTTTACCGTTGAAATAGAGAGAGGGAAAATGGCTGACCAGAACAGTAATTGAGCAACAGTGCTGAAAAAGTAAATTAATACTGCGGCGCATCTCTATTTCAACGGTAAAAAAAATGCACTGCATTTCCTATAAACCAAAATTGGTCATTTTTCCTGACAATTATGTACTTATGATTAAATTTTTTTTAATTTCAAAAAGAAAATTAATTTCGATTTTTTTTAATTAAAATTCATTTATTTTTAATAGTAGAACAATAGATATCTACTTTGTCCACGACGCTGAACTTGATAATTCAATATTTTAAGTCAATTTTTTTAGTAGAAAATATAAAATATTTAAGATAAATTAAGAAAAAACGTTAAATTGATTGCATGTTGAATTTTAAATTCAAATAACTATTAGAGGAGTGAACTTGCAGAAAAAACATAAGACATTTTATTTAGAAAGTATAATTTCCTTTAAAAATGTGTATCGCTCATCCCGATATGCTTATTCAAAAATGAGTCATAAAATTCCAAAGTTAAAAAAAATCCATGTTATTTAAATGTAAAAAAGAAATTCACGATGAGCGACCTTTCAATATTAATATTAAGAGCTCCCGTTTTCACAGGCTTCTTTTTTCATGGCTAAGAAGATATTTCACTGCGGGTTTTGAAAAAAAGTGTCGATTTTTTTTTGAACTGGTCTAGTACACATGTGTACCTGTGCTCTTAAGAGGCTATAGGTATGTGGTGAGAGAGTGGGGATCGCCGAGTTGAGTGACAAGAGAGTTGTAGAGTTCCGAGCATGTAGCGACGCGTCGCCACCTCACAGGCGGTCTGACCCGCTACATTAAATGTTACGAAACAATCTTTCAATACTAAATAATGAGTGAGAATCCAAATTGATGTTTTGCATAGATATTTTTGCTATATATATATATGAAGAGCTATGCAGTATCTTACTCAAGATTTAAATATGTTTAGTATAAAGCGTAAACCAATAAAGTTCAGAAAAATTAGAATTGTAGTAGATCAGTTAGCTGTGATGACCAACCTATTTTGATTGAGTAACAATTTTCATTTTTTCATGTTAACGTGATCATAAATTTACAATTATTTACAATTGAAATATTGAAACTATGCATACCATTGAATATCAGTGTACAATATATAAAAGGATAAACTTAAAAAAAAATAAAAACAAGCTTTTATATTATTAAAAATAAACGTATCTTGATTAAAAATAAGGCTTTTTTTATATTTTAATTTTTGATTGACATTAAAGTTCCTTCTTTTTTTGTTGAACTCGTTATATTAGCAGAAGAAAATCGTGAGCCGAAATTTTTCATATCTATGAAAAATTTAAGCTGCATAAAACTCTGGGAAGTGGGTCAAATTTAACTTGCATGTTTGATCACAGGCGAAACTAAATGAAAGCTTTTAAAAAACCTAGTAATATTCCTAACTAACTTAGATCTTTGCGAGCCTCCAGCGGCGCCCTGGGGCCTACGCCGTTCCTCGTGCTGAGGTAGGGGATGCTGATGGGTGCGTTCCGCCGACGACGCCCTCGACGACAGATAGGAGCGTCGGCCCACGCGCTCCGAACCCTCGCTCATCCACAGTAGGATACGAGGCTCGATATTGGACGGTCCAGCGCTGACGCTCGTACCCTCGCTCACTACCGACACACCGCTGTCGGTGAACTCCGTTACCGTCTTTTTCGAAAATGACCTAAAAGTATAAAAGGCAAATTAGTGCACAATATCAGAAGTGTGATATGAAAAATATGTAAAATAAAAATAAATGGTTTCTCACAGTTTCAAAGATAAAATCAACACATATTATTTTCAGTCATATCTTTTAGGTACAAAAATTTTCAGCTGTTTTAAGGGTAACAATTTAATCACTGACCCACAAGGGCACACATGTGACTTCTAGTACGATTCAATCTCTCATTTAAATTGTGTCAATATTATTTTAGATGCAATGTTTCAAATTTCAAGGAGTGATGTAATACACTATTTAATATAAACTTAGTGCAATTGCACAGTAGGCATTTCACAAACGTAAGGACCCTGGTCTGCACTTTGTATACTTATAATTTAAAAATATCATTCTGATCATCTATCTTAAGAAAGCGGGTGACCCTTATGCAAATACAGTCACCTTAATCATAAAAATATATTTTACCTTATATTCTTATAATTCTTATCATTTAAATATATTTTTATATTTAAATGATAAGAAATATGAAAACATTCTTACAGTAAATCTAATACTCGTTACTAGCGCCAATTCTTTCTAAGAATGAACTGCTTTCATTCTTCTGACCCCAAATGTTAACATGTTTAATGTATCTAACATGTTTAATGCTAAAATGTTAATTTTATTGAGTAGTATTTCTTTCTTTTATTTTTGTTCAAAATCATATACTTTGTTTGAAAAGCTATAAACGTTTGCAACCATTTTACGCCCTTGAAATAAAAACTTTATTTATGAAAATAGACATTCACACTACAAAATTGTTTATTTTTTTACAAATTTAGGACAAATAACATTATTCATTAAAATTTAATAATATTTTCTTTATAAGTACTAAATATTTAGAATATGATATATAAAATTTACCTCAATAAGAGTAACATGTCGGCGATTTGTAACCACAAAGCATAAAACCAGTAAAGACAAGTAGTCTCATCTGTTGGCCGATCATAAGACAATACCGAATGACTTTTACTGACGCACTAAAAAGCATTACGCACGCATCAAACACCAACACATTCAAGGGTCATCCGCCTTCGTGAAGTAGACAATCGGTGTATGAAAGTGTTTTGACCATCAATTTGGTATACTCTAGCTTAATTTTTTTTGTTATTAGCATTAAATACATGCAGGCGCTGATACGGCGGAGGGGGGTGGATAGGAGGGAAGGAATACGATTGAAGCACTTTTATGTTTCCACCTATTGAGTGATAAATTTACCACATAAAAAATGCTCCCCCTTAAATAAAATACTGAAAAATACCCCCACATCGAAATTCTGGATCCTATCCTGAACACTGACAAGATATTCTTCTTGATCTTGAGACAAGATCCTTAACTTATAGAACAAAAATGGCATCAATGACACATCATCAATTGAACCTTTTTGTTAATCAATATTTGTTAATCACGCTTATTCTCGTTAGTTACATATTTTGTCTTAAGAAAATGTATGAACAGCTATTTCATTTGCAATTGATAGTTGGTCAACCTTCAATACTCCGCATTAAGTTTCGGAACTAACTCGTAGTAATATATTCATCACGCTTTAATCTATAAATGAAATATTGCTTTGTACACACTGATCTATAAAAAAAAGACAAGATGCACAGTCCCGCGTTCAAAAACGGTGGCGGTAAATGAGTGTTAAAACAGATATTTTAGCACTCAGTGCATCCAGTGCAGTTTCATCGCACCTTTCATTATGACGTCAGTGTTCTGTCAAAAAATGCAAAAATAACACATCAAGAGCTATGAAAAAGCATGTTATTTTTAATTTTCGATAAGCAATAGTTTATTTGTGACAGGTGCTCAAACATATATTATAATGAGTATTTTGTATTTCTTCATTTAAAATAGATTTAAATCGACATAAACAATACCAGTCTCCTATTTTTTGAGTTATCACATTATTCGGTCATTTAACAACACAGACTTCTTATACTAATAGAGTCACCTTTTTTATTTTATATTTATACAAATTTTAAAATTACCTCTATATAGAAATCACACAATAGATTAAGCCTATTCCAAAAAACTTTATATTCATTTTATTTGAATTTGTAAACAAATTATGTATAAATGTATTATGTTCATCAAAAATATGTTAATGTTTAATGGATCGTCAACTTATTTTATTATATAAATAATAAGAAAGTTTCATATTACTGTACTCTATAGAAATTATAAAGTTCTTTCATATATATTTTCACCAACATAATGAAATTAAAAATTCATATTAACATTAACCTTAGGTGATTACTATATTAAGCTTTATTAAGAACAAAAATATCCTATGATTCTTTTTATACATTCAACCAAAACCCAATTCTGTTTTCTGGCATTAGTTTGCAACTTATATTTGTAAATGTGTGAAAAAAAAAACCTTTCTTTTACATATGAATTCAAAACCAAACAAAAAATCATTCACAATCATAGATACAGGAAAAATAAGGCAATGAGCAATAAAGTTTCTGAAGAGTAAAAAAATGTGTTTATTTCTAAACAATTTCATGTGCAAGCCCAGGTTTTATGACAGTATCATATTGCACATGACGGCTACGAATCTGACTTGCACTTAACCTGTTTTTACTGAAATAGGACAAGTTTTATTACCTAAAGTCCATTTGCAATTGTGCATAGTGGTGTGTGATTCGAACGAATCTTTAAAGTAAAGTACGGTCTAGGTATTGAACATGAAGATCATTGGACTGACCTCCTGGTGAGCGGCAGCGAGTGCGAATAGTGTCCAGAGTCGGCGGACAATGTGGAAGGCGGACGGCGGCGCGGGCGCGCGCGCCTGCCGCCCGGCGGCGATCCGCCCGGCGAGCGCTCCGAGAACACGCGCGACACATGCTGGTCTAATGAAATTGTTATAGATTACAAATTTAAAATTTTTGTATTAATTGGCCTGATTAATCCACTAGAGCTATGCTTTCAAATTTTATTGAGATATAATTACAATTATTTTAAAACACATAAAACTCCAATTATTCAAATCAATAGGATAATTGGACAAATCATACACCATTCACTCCCCTATATCTTTAATATCAACTTCTACACATCAAGGAAATTTCTAAAGAAATTTCTTAATTTGTTAAGTAACAAGTCATCCTCGTCTCCTGTCTCTTCTTGCATTGTGAGGTGGGGACTCAAAATCGCAATAATGTTCATGCTGCACCTACCCTAGCTCGCAGAGTGAATGACAATAGCACGCGTGGACCGAATCATTATTTGGTGAATCGTAGTACATACAATATAATGCCTGAATATTTTCCGCTTTGAAATGTCTGCTAATGATGTGACGCGCATCCTGAACCCCTGCTTCTTTTCCCCCGCGTTTCTATTTTATGTCAATATGTCCGCTTTCTGCAACTAATTACACAACAGCAAAGAGTGCGTTGTACTGTATGTTTCTGTTTAATTTTTTTTTCCATGAGCGATTCGAATCGTCGGGAGTTTGCATAAATGGAATTTCACTGTAATAGTTTCGTAGAAACTGATTTTAATAAAAAGTAAGAGATATGATTGAATCAGTTATGCCGAAATTTTCGGTATGTTAAATCAAGTATGTCTCACAACACCCAAATTGCCATCCATGACATAAAAGAAAGCAATACAATGGTTAAATGTATGCCAAATTTACAAACATTATTTATTAATGAATTACACAAAAAAATATAGGGGGATAGTGTAACAAATGTAGCTGGGCAAGAATGGAATTTTCCATTTGTATGAAAAACAATGACTTTCAATTCTTATCAAATGCTGGCCAATGGTTACTGACAATTATTAAAAAAAAAATACAACGCTCATGGCTGTACGTTTTTTTAAATGCCGAACAGTTTTTAACAAGTGTTTAGCCAAAACCAACAAAGAAATTAAGTATTTCTGAATAACAGTGTAGGCCGAAATTAGTTAAATTTAGAAAATGATGACAACAATTGGTAAAAGATTTATCACACAATCATGTTATGCATAGAATACTTTACAAAAATTCTACATAGTAAATTATTTATGGATCACAAACAAATATATAAATAAAAACTAATAATAACATAACTGGCATAGGGGGTTGCAGTTTATCGAAAGTCCTATGCATCCTTGTTAGTCATTCAAAGTTATCAAATATTTCTAAGAAAGGAAAAATGGGTGCAAATATTATTGTTGTGAAATGTATGTTCCTAAAGGCTGACTTACTAAGAGGTATTCAATTTAAACATGTACCTGATTTCAAAAAAATGTAAACAAATCAATTTAATTCCTTAATTTTTTTTAAATTTCATATTTCCTAAGCGTCTTATTATTTTTGTTTTCATCAGCATCGGCTCCATCGGAAATAAGTTTATGTCATAGCAGTGGCGAGGGGTGAGAAAAATATAAAGGGAAGCCGAACCTTAAAAAATTGTCAACATTAAACATTATTAATAAAAATATAACTATTACTACCGAGCTCCGTAACGCCCTTTGGTATAACGCGGAGATATTTCATTCGCCACTTTGGCATACTTGAAGTCAACGATAGAATACAAACGGAAGACTTCGAGCATGCATAAAAGCAGCTTTGAAAAAAGCTAATGAAGTAGTTTCCTTTAGTCGAATTTATAGCAGCGCAGTGGATAAATGAATTAAATGAGATAAAAAAGCTATTTAAATTCTAGTGGTAATCTACGATTTTTCTTGAGAAAATGAGCTAATACCAAGTCATAAAAATTTGGCTTACTTTTGATTTGCAACAGTAAATGTTTTTCTATAGATAACAACGCGAGATCTGAAAGCCTTTGTTCTGTCTGGCTATTCCTGAGGTACGTATGAATGCGATTGAGAGCTGAAAAAGATCGTTCCGCGGCCGCAATTGTTATCGGAAGGGTTAAACAGATATTACTTAAGCTTAAAATTTGAGGAAATGTATCTTTAAGATATCTTTTGTAAATGCAAAATAACTCGTACATATCTAATCCTTTAAGCGAGGGAGACGAATATTTAATGCTCATTTTTCATTTCATCAACTCATTTTTAATGCATTTATGTCAAAATTCGAGGAAATAATAAATTTAAATTATTTAGTTTATCCTCAGGAAATGTACGTTCGAATAAATCATGTTTCGACTTACTTAGTAAATCTAAAACGACAAATTGCTTAGTGAACTATATCTGGTTTGAATTTGATTTTTAACATTATCTACAATTTCGATGAAATTACCTTATACTCACGTTTTAAGTCTGATTCTGAGCTAAATAGACGTCGGCGTCTTCGTGGAGGCTCACTTATATCAGAAAATCCGTAGTGCAGCATTCAATTGCTAAGAGTGCCATTATAAAATCGAAAATAGAAAACACTTACTGAATAAATGAATAACAATCAATTCGTCTTAAATACCACTACACTAACTCGTATTATATAAATTCAATTACATTTACAACGCTTCTATACTTAATTCGACACGGGAATGATGCTATATGCAAAACCGTTCTTTATTCGGGTATAATCGGAAATCTCCGCTGATCGAAACGCATTATTATTTACATAATAATGTATATCACAACAATCCGCAACCGAATATAACACCTAAAAGTTCACGTTAAAGGTGAAATTATGTTACACGAATTACAATTGCGTCATTTCGTTGTGGAAGTAAAACTCGCGATCGGCCGAGTTATGAAGCCCCTTCCCCGCTCACCCGCGGCTGGCTCGCGGACTCGAGGCGCCCGCCATAACGCTATAATACAACTGAATATGGAAGACTCAACATTTCACATTGATTACGACGATTGCGAACATTCTGAATTTATCGTCTAAATAACTCGGTCGCTTTCGAGTTATTTGAAGTGTTTTTATATAGGGCTTACGTTACTAACGTAAGAAGCTGGATATTATTTACATAATTATTGAAAATTAAAATAATTTTAAGTGTCTGTATACTAAAAGCAATAATTTATTTATTTATGAATTATGCATATTAAATATTTTATGAAAGGAAGCCGATAAGAATCGAGTTCTTAGAAGCCGTCGCCACTGTGTCATAGTAATAATTGTTTCCTTACATTTTATATTTATAGTGTTCAAATTACTATAGCACAACCTAAAATGATTGCCTATAGTAAAGTATTTATTGCATGTATCAGGTAACGTCTGTGTTTCAAATGCTTTGTAGGACTAGATAATTCTCGCAATTTTAAAACAATTTCTGTGGAAATCTTTATTATTTTACTGCACATAAAGCTCTTTTTACAATAATTTTTATTTCCTTTTTTATATTACCTGGTAAAAAACTCTTGTCGAACCTTACAGGCTCAATGTTTCCATAAATACACACAACATAAACATTTAATGTGTCATTTTTAATATAATATTAGTTCATACACATCCAATTACATAGTTTTTATGAGTATTTAATATGAAATGAAACACAGTTCATTATCTCATTTTATTCATAAATCTGAAATATTCTTTCTGTGAAAACAGAATTAGTTATGAGAAACATATTAGATTAACAACACAAAGCTGTTCAATTAAAGTCATATCAAAATATGTAATGTAAAGATTTATTTGCCAACATGACGAATATAAAAATACATTCACATTATAAAAATTAATTAACTGATATATCTTATTGTTGGTTGTAAGCATTAGTTTTTGATTTGATAATGCAGTCTGAACTGTAAATAGGAAATAGTTTTTGAATTTGAAATGTATTGCTTATGACTTTCAATTTTCTAGCAACAGATAAATTACAGCATACCTAAATTATATATACATATATTGAAAATGGACTACAAGTAGATAATAAATAATTTCTTTATACCACATGAAGAATATAACCACTTAAATATTTTTAACATCTTACAGATTGTCCTGAAATATATCATTGTAAATTTTTAATAGATTTTAAAGTATCTGAAAGATTTGAAATGAAAAATGTGGGGACGTGAAAAATTGGTGAGCTGATTTTATATCTCTCAAAGGTAAATAAATAAATAGAGATTGATTTTGTATGCTAATGTTGTTGCTTCATTTATACTACGCGTCCTGTCTTTGTTTGATTCATTTGATCGGTAAAACCTAAAGCGGCAACGCTAGATCAGATAATGCGGAAGCTGCTGTAATTGCAGACATCTCTTTTACACCTAGTAGAATTATTATGCTGTCAAATCAATCATTTCTTTCACTATTTGTTTGTAAATATTCAAAGGAATACATACTCTATGGTGATGAGACAGTTATCAATTTTGACAAATAAATTATAATATTTCATTGCATATATGTGTTTATAAACTCAAGAATTACTTTGTGGCACTCACATGGACATATTTATGTCCATGTGAGTGCACAGTTTTTAATGTCCAGTTTTTAATATAATATAAACTGCCAGTTTTTAATGAATTTTAAAATTAAATATCAAAATATCTACATGATCTTATTTCTCCGAAATGACTTAATGAAATTCACATTTTTAAAATATTTTTTTAATGTTAATTGTGGAAGTATTTCTATTATGGAATCAAAACGCACGACGAAATAAATTTGTACGAAATCGACGTGTTACGTTTACTCTTAGCAGTTATTTACTTCAAATGAGAGTTTGAAGCACATCGCCGAAGGAATAATACAAAATTTTTAAAACATTTTGAATGTTCATAATATGCAACTGTGTACATAGAATTAATACCCAGTATATCTTGAACGTTGTCGTGGTCGAGCTGTAGTTTCTCGCGGATGGCGGCAGCTACTAGTTGAGGCGAAAGCGCCTGGGACATATCCTCGCCGTCGCCCTGTGCACAACACAGTAAACAATGTAATGTAGGTCACAATGTAATGCAAAACAAAAAATATATAATACAACACATGCTTTGATTTTTAAAAATTAATGTTACCAACTTCTAGGCCAAAAATACAATAATAACAATCATAATAAAGTTAAGTTAATTGCATCTATTTGACCGTCCCATGTTCTTCCAGTTCAAAGAATATGAATTCATTACCTTTTATATGTCACATTTTTTAGAATTTACTAAACTCAACTTCGGTGGGTCGATCAGCCAGAAGATATAAAAATATCAAGTTATAAAACTATTTGGAATAGTTGTGTAACTTGTGATTTGAAAAATTAAATACAAATTTAGTTCAACAACTGACAATAATAAAACAATGACATTTCCTTTTAATATAAAACGTATAACAATAACATAAAACAACCTCAGCCAGCCGCCTCTCGAGCGCGGCTTTCGCTTCCTGTTCGCGCCGCACCCTCTCTAGTTTCTCGATCAGCAAGGGCGCGAACTCACTGGGCGGTAACACGCGCAGCTGCTCCGACTGCACGCGCTGCGTACGCGGTATCACCTATATAAATGCAATAGCATTAGAAATAATGCAAGATCGGTTAGAAGTACAATAGTTGTTATAATTTAATATCACACTCTGATGATAAAAAGTTAAAACTAAATACAAAAGTTAATAATATTACATTGAAATGATGGTAAAATTTTGATCAGATAAGTAAAGCACATTTTTTCATTTACATTATTTTTTTATGTATTACTTACATGAATGACCATTTGTGATATTTTTCAAATGTATGTGTTTGTTTATCAGGATGTGTTTAAGATATATATTTAAATATAGGTAATCCACTGTTATATATCTAAAATCGCTGCATATCTATATATAAATAGGCAAAGACAAAACAATTGACTGACTTTTCTTCCTCTGTTTGTCAATCAATTTTCTCTTTTTTTTTTGTTCAGTAGCTATTAACGAGCTTTATTAATTATCATTAAAAAATGTTTGAAAACAGTTTTTTTCCTCTGAGTCGAAGCCACTACATAGAAGTCTCTACTTGTTTTATTTCGTGCTACTTACCTACAATTTTCGTACAATACTCAATCCAGTATTTACCTTTTAAAATTCATTATATCTCTTACATTTCATTCCCTATCCATTTTTATATGTTATTGTATCTACATTTACTATAAGTCCGAGTTGTTTTTTAACAGTAACTAACATTAAATTTTAAATTTCATAGGTAAATAAGAAAATTAAGGTAAGTTACACATGCTAATGATGTATTTGCACACCCTTACAGTAAAGCAAGATTAGTAAATTGTATGTAATGATTATCAGATACAAATTTTATAAAAGAACCTCAATAAAATTTGAACTCAAAAATTTAATGAATTAAATTTGAATTTCAATCACTGGGTATCAACTAAGTATAATGGAAATAATGATAACTTTCATATTACTAAACCGAAAAAATTGAAGGAACAGAACTCACAATTGCAGTGTCGGGCTCCTTGTTGATAATCCGGTGATCGAGGGCGTGCAATCGCGAGCGGTGACGCGGATCGCGCGCCTCGCGCACAACTCGTGCGTGCGCGCCATCTCTAAACACCAACATTAATGAATTCAGAACTTTCTTTTAATATTTAGCACTGAATTAGTAATGTTTTTTACTATACCTTTACAAATACCTATAAAAATTGACACTAAGATAAAAAAATTTTTAAAGTGTTAGAGCAAGATGAATATTAAATATTACAGAATATATGAGTACACTTTAAAAGTTTCATGGTACATAATAATCGAAAATTAAAGAACATCCTATATTTTTAAAATTAAACATAATTAAAATTGGTGTAAGAATCCAATCAGTTAAATTGTAATAATAATGAAAGTATTAACATGTCCAGAATGAAGAGTACAAGCTTTATCATTTTATTTAATCTAATTTATTTTGTTTGTATTGAGGTTTGCTTTTTTTTTTCAATTGAAATAGAATATACGTAAAAAAATGGGAAAGAATGAGCAGTGGATATCTGAATACAACAAAAAATCAGCTAATAATTACCAAAACGACTATACATACTACAATACAGTTTACAAGTACAGAATTATAATGAAGCCAGAAAATACTTACACGCTGCTGCCGGAGAGCGAAACAGCGTCGCTGTCGGTGCGGCCACTGCTGAGCGAAGCGCGCTCCGAGTCCTGCCGTGACGCGGGGCAGTAGCCCCCGTACGACAGGTGCGGCGCCACCGCGTACACCGAACGCTTGCGGCCGAACGACCCGCTGTCGTGCCACCCGTACAATGCGTGCCGCGTACCGTACCGTACGTTGTCATCGGTCGTATGTTTACGCGGCAATGGATCGAGTAAATCGCAATAATCGACATTTCGAAATGCATATTGCATGCCAAATGAAACACAATTCCATATATATCATGAAGTTATTGAATAAGGGTTATATGAATTAAATATTATCGAAATATTTTTCATGTTAAATAATGAATAAAACAAAATATAAAAATATAGTAGTCATTAATTTAATTTTAATGACATAAAGTACAAAATTAGTAGTGAATATTTTTCGTGTTATTTTTAAAGTTTATAGAATGACAAAAATAATATTTAAATCAATATGTAAAATTCCCACAATTTATAGACGATTATTGAGATATTAAAAAGATTTTTTTCAGGGGTGGCACGCAACGAGAGTTCACATTATCGCGGCAGAGTGACGGCAGTGAGCATGCAAGCGCGGCGCAGGCGGGAAACATACACGGGGGAAAACGAAGATAAAACAAAATTATAATAAAGCAATGGGATAAAACTGATCGGATAATAATAAATCTACAAAGGAATTTTTTTGATGAAAGCATTAAAATCATCTGGCTGTTTTAAATTAGAGGTGGAACATGCAAAATTGATGCCTAGGTGCACACACTTTACTTTTTTAAAACTATGAGCTATTTTTCATATTCATTGATTTCAAGCTGTAAGAAATTAGCTTCTGCAGGATAAAATCAATAGCTATAATCGAAAACACTAAACTTAATGAGCATGTATTATATGATTTGTGTGGCGTGTTCGTGTTATGAAAAAATTAAAAAAACTAAAAATCTAACATACATAAATCCAGGTTGGGAAAAAAAATTATGTAAATGCACTCACGGTGCAATATCAGAATGCAAGCGTCGAGACTGTGTGGCAAGAAGCGCATCGTGAGTGAGCCTGGCAGGAACAGTCGCAGGTCCGCTTAACTCTTGCCCTTCATGTAATGTTGCTAAACCGCATACCGGCATCTGAAACAAGAGCGAAATTAATCAAGTTAAAAATAGTACAATATGTTAAACCTAGAAGTTAGCCACAAAAACTTTGCAGAAACATAATATTAGACTTATCTATTATTAAAATTAACTTATATTTTGTAAACACTATTTTATTCTTAAGAAATAAATTGATCACATTAACCACAGCAACAATTTCTTTTAAACGTTGCGTTTGAGTGTATGAAGGTATGCAAACTTTTATAATGGACGTGTTGTAATTCTTGTCCGTCCGAAGCGGCGATGTTGTCGCTATATGTACCGTTTGTGTGGGCATACATCTCACAAGAAATTGTTATATTTAGTATGAAAAAATTAAAACTTTAATAAAGCATTTTTAGGTACATGTCCCTTGACAAGTTTTGGTGTACATCATTAAAATTATCATTTGCAGAAGTTAACGGTAAAGTAAACGTCAGGAGCAATTTGTATATATGCGTGTGTGCGTGCGTGCGTGCATGCGTGTGCGTACGTGCATGCATACGTGTTTGTGTCTGTTTTACCCACAAGCATTTAACCCAAAAATTTCAAGAAATGCATAGTGTAGGTGTCTTATATAAGCTGCTACTTAGTTTGATAGTTAAATAACAAACACAAATATTTCTAGACAGCCGCTCTATAGATGTAACAGAAGCTGAAAGTATTTTTCAACATACATGAATGTGTGGCAATTCTTTTGAAAACTCTAAGATTTCTAAGCAATTTTTTTGATTAATTGAATATTTTTGAAAATAATCGCTCCGAAATTAGCAGAAATTGTATCCCTCCCCTCTAACTCTTAAACTGAATGTTAAAAAAATATGAAAAGAATTGCAAAGATAATTTTTAATAAATATTTAAAAATATATATATTTTGAAGATTATCGGATATACTGTTTGAGTTATTGCCGAAAAACTGCGCTTCTCGACAAAAGGACGTAAATTAAATGCCATAAAGACATGCTCTTTTGCTGATGCATTTTAGATTAGACTAGTCTAATAGTAACAGACGACATACCTACTTGTTTTTCTGGTTATAGGCGACTAAGACACTTATAACTAATCTGTGCGGGAAACATGGAGAAAGTATAACAACATACTATTTTCATCTGCAGTGCATTTCTTTATAATAATGGCTTCGAAACCCTAGAATAAGCATGATCCGACATGCTCTCGGCCAGTTTTTTTATTTATTGTTTTCCTTAAGTTTGTCTATATAATCATGCCTAATTTTTCTCTTACGTTAAGGATGGAATCGATCATGCATCTCTTCGCAAGTATTAATAACCTCCTCTTTTTTTAGAACAACCATGTAAAAATAAGTAACGCATCGTGAGCGCGTCAGTTGTCACTAAGCGCTAAGGATGTACTTCATGAGTTTACACGTTTATGTCTAAGCTATTTTTCACAAAAACGGCTACTTCAATAACTATGGCTCCTTTGGCAAAGTTATTCTAAAAAAGGAAGATATTATGAATATTTTCGGAAAGATGCATGATCGATTTTTCACACTATACATATTACGTTTTATATGATAAAGCAAATATAAAAAATACAAACTGATACATACTAAGTATGTACTCACATAATTAGTGTCAGTTTGTATTGCATATTGAATTGAAAAAATATAGATTTCTTATAGGTTTTCCCATGATAATATAAAACTGTACCTGTTTTTCAAAATTTTAAGTGCATTAGTTTCGGAGATAAGGGGGAAATGTTCAATTTTCATCTATTTTTTAAATGACTTTAAAACTATTTACTTTAAAACTATAAAAAAATATATATTTGAGACCCTCACAACAAGTCGTTTCCTATGATATATCATAAGCACAGTTTGCAAACTTTTTATTTTTATTTTCAATTTATACCCCAAAAGTAATCCCATATATAAAATTTATTTATTTACATTACACGTTTGTGTTTGGATCACAACCATACATATGTATATCAAATGTCAACTTAATTGGTCCAGTAGGTTCTGAGAAAAATGGCAGTGACAAACGTACACACCATTTTTTTCATATCCAGATACAGAACCTTAAAAATAAATATGTTATGTTCAAAAAGACACTTCATATTTTAAAAAGCAATCAGGCTATTGAACGTTCATGGGTGGTTATAAGAACTCTATTGATGATTAATAATGGAGGTACTGTTACAAACTTATTTTCTTATAACTAAATGCAATCACAATCAAAATATTAAACTGTTTACAGCCTGTATTTCTAGGATGAATTGTTATTCAATTCCTCACTGATTGTGGTCGAGTGCGGTACAGTTATGAATAAAAATCACCATTCATTCACATCGCATTTAATGCAATGTACACGCATAATTAATTTTATCATCCATCACTTACATCCGCGTGGCTAATCCACGTCACACTGTTAGCGGCCTGAGGTCTGTCGCTGATGGTGGTATCATCGAATAGACAATAAATACCTCCTTGCTAATAGAAGGCGGCGAGGCGTCCGGCGAGGAGAGCGGTTGCGTGGCGGCGCTCACGTAAGCCACGTACGCGTCCGAGCGCAAGAAAGCTGGATATGTCGTCTCCATGATAGCGTTCGTCACCTGTTAGCCGGAATTATCACGGTCACATTAATGAAGATATCGCAAGTGGGGCACTACACCGGTTTGTCTTGAATGAATGAATCACTTTTAAGCTTTTCATGATTTTAACCTACAGGATGATTCCTTCTACTGATGGTCAAAATATTGTAATGAATTAGAAGCATGTTAGATTATGTTTAAAATATATATTTTTAATCCACAATGATTCCGTCTCCACTTACAGTACACCCTTACTGATTTCTTATATATTTAAGTTTTATCAAAAAGACAAAAATTGAATTCCATTTTATATCATATGTTATTATTTGGTTCTTATTTCTTTTTTAATGGAAAAGTCATGGACAATTATATACCTCTTTTTCCATAGCATCAAAGATGGTCTTCTCAATATGAGAGCCCTCTTTGATGCTCTGCTTCACCTTCTGCTTCAAGTCTTCAGGCATCGCTAGCTTAGATTTGCGCAGGAACCTGATGCAATAAATTAAATACTATAAAAATTGCAGAAATATTAATAAGTATTTCTAAACAATAATAAAAGTGCATGTCAAAACAATTGATCTAAGAACTCTCACAATTGTAATCCATACAAATTTTCTTCGCTTTCTTCTCCTTATTGTTTTCAAATTGGTAGTAAATAAGAAAAAACATGTTTTGAAACTCGATGAGATTGGGCATGGCATTGAATATAAATAATTTCTTTCTTTAAAAGATGTTTCATTTCTTGACAGAACAGCTATCAAAACAGGATTTCAAAAACACCATAGAAACCAGCAATATAAACATAAAATAAACATCTTATCCAGACGAAGATACTGACCATCGCTCAAGAACCTCGGAACTGTCGAACTCCTTCTGCATCCTAATATACGTATCCATGAGTCAGATGTATTAAAATTTTTAAAAGCTAAAAATTTTTGGTTGGAAACTGAGAGATTATAAACAATTGAGCATTGTAAACATTAAGATAAATATATGCATAGTATTTAACTGTTAATTTCTCTTTTTGAAATAACAATCATGTCATAAAATCTTTCATGTGTATTCTTATATTTTAATTTGAATTTATTACAACTTCAGGCAACATTTAAAACAGTAAAACTAAAAAATAAATTTTAAAAATTGACAAAATTACAATATTAGCACAAAGAAAGGATGACTGACATTTGCTGTTTATTATTATAAAGAAATTAATCAACAACAAGTGTTAACTAACTTTCATCTAAATTGGACCTATTGATGAAGAAATCACCTCAAGTAAATCGTGCAATGTTCGCGCCCAGCGCAGGTAGGGCGGCGCGGCGGTGGCGGCGCGCGCATCGCCCGAGGAGGGCGTGCGCGCCGAGCTCCCCGACGAGCCCTCCGTCTCCTCGCGCCATGTCCCACACCTGATATTATAATATAACATGATTCACAAAATAAAAGCTACCATATGTCAACAGATTTGAAAATATATTTGTGTTTTTCAAACGTGTCTACTTTTAATTATCAAAGTTTTAGAATGAATTGTATCTAATTTTATTTAATTTAAAATTGTAACCTCAAAGCAATAAAAGAGCCTTGATACAGCAGTGAATTTACTTCATTGTCATAATTTTCTAACTATGAAATTAAAAAAATGTTTCAATGTTTTTCTGTCTGTAATCTTTATTTCTTTCAAATGCCAATCTACAAAATTACATAAATTTGGAAAATATAATAATTTTAGTAAGTCTTGGCAACTGATTAAATATATCACATTTTGTTTTCATTAATATCTTAGATTTTTTTGCTTGAATAGATTTAAATTTTTCATTTTATATTTAATTACTAGCTGTTGCCCATCTAAATGATATAAAATATTCAGTTTCCATTCCAATTTTACTAAAAATTATACTGGATGTACCATAAATAATTCTGGAATTTAGAAAATTCTAATAACTATACACTAAAATTTTTACATTTCAAGATACAAATTAAAACTGTTTATTTATGTTTAAAACAAATTTAAATTTAAATACAATATACTAACTTAGGCAATGATGGCTGTGTGAACACATGTTTGGGGTGAGACTTGGACTTCTCTTCCCCTGAAGCAGGAGGCAACGACGACCTGTCAGCAAGTTTGTGCTCCCAACCTGTACATGAAAATGAAATGCAAATGTATGATATATTGATTTGTATATTAAAAAGATTATTTCAATACGCCCATTTTCTAAAACAAATATTTGCTTGTTTTTTAATTGTCTCAACACATCTTTCCACAACAATAATTTTTTCCAATTTCTCTTGTAAATTTCGGCTAAAAATCTTTAATGGATCATTAATAAAAGGAAACTATAATTACATTTTAAGTTATTTTCCACTTTCTATATTAACTGACACTCCACAATAATCACCTTCTTAAATAATTTATCTTCCAACATGTTTATTAAGACATTCAAAAGAAATTATCACATTTATCATTATACAAATAGTTTATGTTATAATATTTAGGCATTAATACATGATATTTTTACACAAATGTCTCATTTTAAATTGATGTTTTCACTAGATAATTGTTAACAATCAAAATTAAACTATCGAAACAATCTGTTCTTTATAATACACTCAAAAACTATTGTTTAACCTCATGCTATTCATAAGCTAAACATAAATACAACAATTTTAAGGAAAAGTGTATTTCTACATTGTTGGTACTTTATTTAGAAGAAAATTTTTAA